>PVJH01030201.1:0-25095 GCA_004026705.1 Nesogale talazaci
GGTTGTGCGCGGGACTGTGGCCCACTGGGATGGAGGTTCAATTCCAGCTCACAGGAGCAAAGGCTGGGCCTCCTACTCCCACCACCAGAGGACAGTGATGCCCCCCCCCCCAAAAAAAATCCATTTACATTTCAGCTGCTATGTGGAGACGGCTGTTGGGAGGAGGAGGGGCTGCAGTCAGGAGGCAGTTTCAAGGGGCCCATAGAAGAGATGGTCTGGGAGCAGCAAGGATCATAAGAAATCCTATCAGAAGTCGTACTGAGAATAATGCATGCCATCCCCAGCATCAGGGTATGGATGAGTGGAGGAGATTTTAAACACAGGAGTTACAGTTGACATTTAGATTATTGTCTGGAGTAAAGTGGTGGTAGACACCATTGAACTGTGTGAAAGGAGGTAGATGGAGGTGAAGACAGGGACATGCCAAGAGGGAAAATCAAGAACTTTTAATTTTGGGGTATCTTTGTTTTTGTGTTTATTTTGAAATGCAAATATATAGGCTTTATTGAAAGTAATGAAGGACTTTGGGGATGGTTGTTGTTTTTAAAATCATTTGTGGTTTTGTTTTTTGTTTTATTAAAAGATCATTTTATTGAGGGCTCTCACAACTCAAACAAACCTTTTTTTTGGGGGGGGGCATCACTGCCCTGGTGGGAGTAGGAGGGCCAGCCTTGCTCCTGGAGAGCTGCTGTTGGATTTAAACCGCCAACCCAGTGGGCCGCAGTCCCGCACACAACCACTACGCCACCAGGGCTCAGCCAACTCAAACAATCCACACATTCATTGTATCAGGCATATTTTGTACATATGTTTCCATCATCGTTTTCTAGACATTTACTTTCTATTTGAACTCTTGGTATCAGTTCCTCTTTTTTCTCTCCCCACCCACCCTCATGACCCCTTGATAAATTATAAATTATTATTATTTTCATATCTTACCCTGACTGCTATCTCCCTTCCCCCACGATTCTGTTTTTTGCCCTCCTGGTTTGAGGTATCCTTTAGACCTCTAAGGAGTAGTATCATTTAGCACCTTAATAGATGTGTAGATTTCAAGGGAAAACTGGAAATAGAAATAAGTGAGATTCAAACCTATACCTCTAGCTAACTTTGCCTAAAGATTGACTGGAGTCCAGGCTGAGCCCCGGTCGTGTAGTGGTTGTGTGTGGGACTGCAGCCCACTGGCTTGGCAGTTCAAATCCAGCAGCAGCTCTCCAGGAGCAAGGCTGGGCCTCCCACTCCTATCAGAGGGCAGTGATGCCCTGCCCCCCCAAAGAAAGACAGGCTAGAGTCATCGGTTTGTGCAGGGGAGAATGGAGTGCGGTGGAGGGGACCGGGAAGGTATGACCAGTAAGTCAGGAAGGAACTTGGGGGTACCCATCAAGCAGACAGTGATAAATGCCATATTATACAGCCCAGAGCAACTGTGCACACAAAAGGAACCGCGCAACGATCCAGCTCACTAGAAGGCAGGAAGACAAGCATGTTTGGGAATAGAGGGGACGGATCAAAACAAAGGTGTATGACAAAAGAAAAATGGCGGCATGTGTAAATCCACATGAAGGCAGCTCATCAGATGGAAGAACACAAGCCGTCACGCGTGACTGGACACATGCGTTAAAGCGCCACCCAGTCTGTCCCGAGGCGTCAGGACCCTGTGCCCCACAGAATGTCCATTCCTGGGCCAGCCTCACCTTGCCCTGGTTGAGCCTGTGGTTGCAGCCCCTGGGTCCGTCCGTCCGTCTTGTCGAGGGCCTTCCTCGTTTTCATGGCCCTTGCACGGTAACAAGCATGATGTGCTCCTTCAGGGACGGGACTCCCTGACAACAGGACCAAAATGGGTTAAGATGACGCCTCTCCATCCTTGTCTCCGAGGAGTACCCGGTCGTGCGCCCCCCGAGGCGCGTTTGTTCTTTCCACCGTCCCTGGTACTTCAGTCTTCCTGGCCAGCTCGATAATTCCATGGCTGTCAGAGGAGCCAGCCTCCACATGAACAGCAGGGGGTTGGTAGGTGCAACTGCACAGCTGGAGTAACCGGTCTGCTCCAATAGACAGGGGAGAAAAGGAGTGTTGTGGAGGGGACCGGGAAGGTATTAATCATTATAGTAAAGTCAGCGAGAACATGAGAAAGAGAGAAATAATGGGAGTCAGACATATCATGGTAGCATGCTCACCTCAGCCCCGCTTGGTGGTCCATGTGGAGGGGGTGGGGGGAACTTGGGAAAGGAACAGGGAGGAGAGGGAGAGGAGTTGTGGAAGAGGCGGCTGAGAGAGGGGGCCAGGGCGAGAGAGCTCCCTTTATTGTGACCAAGCCTATTATATATCTTTTAGGGACACACAAGGCCCTTAATTACAGGTAGAGACATATCATAGGAAGGGACTATCCCATAGGTTATACGGTAATGAGGGGGACGATTTAGGGGTACATATGTGATAGGAAGGGGGGTTATTGGAGTCCCCCATGTGACAAGATGGGCGGACCTAAAATTCCTCTTGGCAGGCCTAACCTTGATTGCCCTTGGCCTGGAGACTTGATTTAGCTAAAACTTTCAGGGAGTCAGCCCTAATGTTTGTGAGAGAGACAATGGCCTCTGATATCTGAAGCCTTTAGGGAGAATATCTTTAAGCTGCTGAGCTGGCAAATGGTTACTAATATTTGTTTAATATTTTGGAGTAGATATAATTGTGGAAAAATCCTCTCTTCGTCCCACACAATGCAGCGACTCTTCAGTCTTCCTCATTCAAAGTGCAGCTTCCACACTAGAACATGTCACAATTAAACATGGGGGTGGACAGAGGAATGATCATTCAATACAAAACAGGTTTCAAAAGAAGAAATATTACCAGGGAGAAAGGGGGAAAAACTGAAAGTGGCCAAGAAGGTATAGCAGGATAAATAAAAATGTGTCTGTACCTGCTATGGGTGCTTTAACATACCTAACAGAGAAACTGACAGAACTGAAAGAGGAAGAAAACCCACAATTCTATCTGGATGTTCCACCCTCATCTCAAGTAATGATGGAACAAGGTGATAGAAGGCCTTAAGGCTGTCGATGGCCTGAACCATACTGTCCAGCCGAGGAAAGCCCCCGGCCCAGTGCTGAGTGCACATTTTCCTGAAGTGATCACAGAGCACTCGCCGGAGAGTCGATCTTCATCAATTCCGGGGAATTGAGAACATTAAGAATATGTTCTCTGGGTTGAGCCCCGGTGGTGTAGTGGTTGTTCACGGGACTGTGGCCCAGTGGGATGGAGGTTCGGTTTCAGCTCCACGGAGTGGAGTGTTGTGGAGGGGATCATAATGGAACTAAATTAGAAATAAATAACCTATTTGGGGTGGGGGGATTCCACATATTGAAAATTAAATGATATTGTGCTTCCAAACCCTGCATGGATGAGTGAAGAGGACATTAGAAAGTGTTTTGGACTGGAGGGTGATAAAAAGAAACAAATTTAGAAGCTGGGGGGTTACAACAGTAGAAGTGGATAGTTTACAGTGTATAAATCAGAAGAGAATAAAGCTCTACAATGATCCTAACTTCTACCTTAAAAGACCAAAAATGAGAGCGAAAAGCCAAACTTGCAGTAAGCATAAAGAAAGAAGAATTGGAATCTGTCAAATAAAAAAATGGACAAAGGGCAGATTGACGAAGCAAAAAACGATTTCTCTGAAAAGATCAATGGTTTGCCAAGGCTGTTGAAAGACAGAAAGAACGTTGGGGTTCAGCATGTCATAGTCTGATGACACACTCTGTGGAGTGGGGCCCCAAGCTGTGGCGTCCCCCCATTAGCCACTCGCCTGGAATTCTACCCCCTTGGCCCATCCCAACCACCACCGTTCAAGATTCTTCCCATCTGTGTGGCTCTTTATGTGGTTATGTGTTTCCCAGTATTTCCCCTCATTTGAACTCTGTAATCACCTTGTGAGATAAGCCAGAAATGATGGACTGTCCCTGTTTTACAGATGAAGAAATGGAACTGCTCTCAGTGGCTTTCTGAGGGTAAAGGCGCTAAGGAGTCACAAAGTCACTTCGTAAACACAGGCTTCCTGCCTCTCACTTCACCCCATGGCTTTCTGGCCTGGCCTTTTATATCTTCATTGGAAGAACCTCTCTTGGAGGGGAGATGCAGGCTCCTCCTCCCTCAAGCTCTGATCTCTGATCTCCCTTGCCCTACACACACACACACACACACACACACATACACACAAGCATTTTCATCATGTAGCTTGGCCCTGAGGAGCCTGTTCCCCCCCCTCCCCCCGCCCCACACACAGAGCTTGGAAGCTCCAGAAGGCAGCACAGGGGGAGAGGGGTAGTGATAAAATGAAAAGAAAGGCCAGAAGGCAGGGCAAGGGAAGACAGTCTCCCTCCGCACATCCCGGAACCACCCGGGCCCGCGTCTGGAGCGGGCTCCCGCAGACACCTCTGTTGGGTTAGCTCCCAGCCAGGGAAGGTAACACCTCAGCATATGGCCAGCACATGGTCATAAACCGGGACTCCGTACGGGAGCCGGGCCTTTCCAGCCCGCTGGCTTGTGCTGTGCTGGGAGGAGAATCTGTTTGGAATCACAAGGCTCCCAGAACATGGAAACGCCCGTGCAGCCTTGTCTCTGGAGCTGGCCGGCATCTTCCCACAGAGACAGTTTGTCAGCAGGCCTCTTTCGGGGGAGCAGACTGCTTGTGGGGGGACTTTTTTGCCCTTTCGTTGCCAAGATCATAAGTCTGAACCTGTGTAAGAAGTACCGCTACCATCTTACCCACGGTTGGCCAAATCAACGGGGTCCCCCCACCCCCCTATGGGGACCAAACACTTCATGGCACCCTGAGGTTGGCAAAAGTTCTTGCAGTCGGGGTGGTGGTGAGCTGAAAGCAAAATCCGTCCCTCCTTCCGGTTGGCACCAAAGTGGGCAAGCAATGCAGGGTTGAGCGTATGGAGGGGCTGGGGGCATCTGGAGGATCCGGGGGGATTCTGGAAGAAAGCCCTCTCTGGTCCAAAGGCTCAGTGGAGAAGCCTCCTGGGGTGGGGGTGGGGGAGCCTGCTTGGCCATCAGGAAGCTGGCCTTGTGCTCCATGACAGACCTGGCTGGCCACACATGTGTGAAACCTGGAGATGCTATCCGGGCAGGATTCACAGCCAGCAGAGACCCAGGCCCCCTTCAGGCTGATCTGAGGCCCTGTTACAGGGGGGTTGAGCCAGCTTCTGCCTCTCTCTGAGATGAGCCGAGAAGCAGAGCACCTCATCATTGCCACCTGCCCCTCATTCAGGCATGCAATCCCTCAGTCAGCCGCTCCGGATCCTGCTCATTTGATGCCTCCCCCTGCGACCAAGGCCTGTCCTGTCTGCTCTTAGCCTTTGGTAGAGATGAGGGGTTAGACATCATGAGCGTGTGCTGAAATAACCTGGTAAGCAGACCAGGCCAGCAGGAGCCCAGAAAGGGCAACGGTCGCCTTGGATTGGAGGTTGAAGAGCACACAGAGGGAGGATAGAGCTTCACAGAGGATATTCTCACCTGGAGGAAGCCTGGAAGGAGAGAACGCCCGGGTATGAAAGGGTCAGAGGCCAGGGCAGATGACAAGTCTCCTTGGCTGGAGACAAGTGGAAGGTGCAGAGGGCTTGGGGAACTGTGAGCCACCCAGTTCGCCAGTCTTTCCCTTCAGCATCAACACTCGCCCGGCCTCGGGGACGCTGGGATTACTCAGTTCCAGAGCAGAAAGGAAGGACCTGTGGTGGAGTCGGCGTCCATGGTGGCCGCCCGGGGGCTTTTGGACCGGGTGGTCTCCTCCCCGGATCCTGCCTCTCAGAACTTGACAGTGACTTGGAGTGGACAGCCCAAGTGCTGACATGATCCTGGGCCCTACTCGTCGGAGCAGGCGACCTTGTTCAACAAGTTCAACCTGTAGCATCAGGATTCCTGCAGGGGGCGTGTGTTGGGTCAGCAAGGCGGCGTTCGAGAGAGGCGTTTCCGCTCAGGTCCCAGGGCGGCCAGAAGGAGCAAATGCACCGTGGAAGAAACACAGCCTGCGTGTCCCTCGGCTTTGGCTTACATGCTTGGGCATGTCGTCAGGAGAGGTCAGTGACCCGAGAAGGACGTCATGGTTGGCAGAAGGATAGTGAGGTACTCTGGCCCAATGGTGGCAGCCATGGGCGGGCATGGAGGTGGTGCCGGACCTGCCTGGCTGGGTTTGGTCCTGTTGCCCCAGGTCCCCCACGAACCGGAGCCCACTGTTGGGCGAACAATGACCCCCCTCACACTGGGTCCTGGGGCGGCGTTTTTCTTAGGAACAACCATCACCCTTGGGGCCCCCCAGCCTGTACTTAGGACGCACACATGTGTGTAGGGCCTCTTAGACCCTTCCTGCAGGTTGGTGAAGCAGCCTGTGTACCCTCTGCCACTCAGGGTCAGGGCTGGGACGGGGACCCACCCCTGCAGAGGCCTGTCCTGGACTCTTTGTGGCCTGGCTCCTCCGGTCTCAGCCCAGTCTCTGGACACAGGTTAGGTCCAAGGACTTTCCTGGTACTGCAGGGAAGGGGCTGCTGCTTTAATCATTTTGGGTGCTTGTGAAAGTGACTCCGTCCTTCCCCTCCTGACTCCACCCCCCCTCACCCTCGCGGCTGTGCAAGCAGACCCTCTGGGAGGCAGGGGGAGCATGCCCCAGACCCTGCCGGGGGCAGCACACCCCTCTCCAAGCAGGGCCATCGCTGGCCACCTGTTGTTAATCGAGCCCTGGTAATCCGTTCTGTTCTGTGTCAGAGGTTCAAAAGGGCACTGTTAGTATTTTTTGCCGACTTCAATTAACGTGAGATTTCAGAGGGCCCTCTGATCGCATTTCATCTGTCACAAGTCAGGAACAAATCAGACCGATTCCAGCTGAGAGAAGGAAGGAGGAGTTTATTGCAAACAATCAGCACATAGTCAGGGCTGTGCCCGGCCCAGGGCATGCTGGGAGTGCCCAGCCAATTCTGCTCCCCACTTTGCCCCCTGCCCCGGGGCCACCCCGGCCCTGCCCGCGTTCCCTTCTCCTCCAAGGCCTTCCCCTCCCTCAAAAAGATGTAAGTGCAATAACTTACTTGAGCAGGTGAGGCCGCGTCTCGCGACTGCCTGCTCTAACGTAGGCACAGGATGGTATAGGCAGGCAGACTTTATGGGACCGACCTCATCATCATTATTTTTTTACATTTTTTTCTGAATTTTTAGTGTATTTCTTATTAGGTATATTTTAATATTCCACCCCAGGCCATTAAGCTACAGGGAAAGTTGCGTTTATACAGGATTACAATATCTTACAATGAGAACAGTGAGTATGGGCGGAGGCTCGTGTTCCTGCCAGCACCCGATTCTCCTCTGCAGCCACTGTACCCCCCAACGGATTATTCGACACTGAAAACTGCCCTTAAAAAATCAGTAGTATAAAGGCTTAGCTCTATGTATGTACGTGAGGGGTGGGAGACGGGAGAGGGCTAGATCAGGACACGTCTCCTTCAGCCATGGTGTCCCAGCTCCAGAGAAAACAGCTTCCCTCCCTACACCGTCCTTGCTGAAGAGGGGGCTGATGGACTTGGGGAAGGGAGGGGGTCACCTGAATGGTAAGGTGTGGACTCTCCTCCCAAGGGCCAGCTTGCCCACCGCCCCCCCCCACCACCCCCCCAGCTGAAGTCAAGCCCCCAAGGGCCTTCCAACCCCCAAAAGGTGGCCTCCTTCTGTCACATGGCCCAGAGAGTGGCAGTTGGGGTGGGGCCACGCGACACTTCTCTTGTCGCCCAACCCGAGTGAGTCGGTCCCGGGCGGCCCCAACAGCACATGCCGGGTGACCCGAGGGGCAAGGCAAGCACTGGCCGACTTGTGCCTACTTGTTGCTCTGTACTGAATAGTTTCGATGCTTCTCACCGCCCGGTGAGCCTCGGGTAAAATGGTTCACAGTGGCCGGCACAAGGGTGCCGTGCAGACCCTGCTTATTGGGCGACTTGGCTCCAGCAGGGGGGGTGGGGAACAAGTGCCCTCACAAAGGATGCCCCCTACCCTGGGGCGGTGTCTTCTTGGAACCCGCCTGGCCATCCTGCCTTCCTGACCTGGAGGCCCCCTCGCCAGAGCTGAGAATCAAGTATCGTCATGTGAGCTAAAGGTTGATTTAACAAGCCCACGTCCTCCAAGGGTCAAGAAAGCCTTGGCAAAAGGCCTCCCCCGTCTAGCAGCCAGCCCAAAGTCCTCTGCGCCCGTGCCCTGGGTGCAGGGGTGGCGTCTGCAGGGTGGAGGCAGCACCTTAGCGTGGAGCCGTGGGATGCTGGGACACTCCGCATGCCCCACCCCCTCCACGTCTGGAGCAGCCCATCGACCCCCTCGCTTCCTGTTGGCATCGCCACCTCCCAGGCTGTTGTAGGCAACGAGGCGCAGGGAGTCCTCACCTCTTTTTAGCTTATTTGCTCATGGGGGGATCCCCTAGCAGGGAGTCTCCTCACTTCGGGAACTGAGCTCCTGAGAAGCCGGGCAGCCTTGAGACGCCGAGGCCTGCTTGGTCCACACCGGAGGCCTCCTGCCCCAGAACACAGAAGGCCTGGACCTGGCCTCTGACCGAGGAAGAACCAGCCCCCCAGGCGCTCTTCCCGGCACCCAATCTGAGTGCCAGTTGATGAGAGGAAGCAGGCGGGCCTGGGGCCTCAGGGAGTTCAGCACAGCACCATCTGCCCCGAGGCCAACCTCCACCGTGTAGCCCTGAGGGTAGGCGGGGCCCACCTGGCCTGGCTCCAGTTAACTTTGCCTTGGCTTAACACAGCCCAGGGCGGTGACCTACCCTCTTGGGGTGGGGCGGTCATCTTTGTTGGGAAGGGCTTGGACTGAGAGCACCGTCAAGGCCCCTCTTAGCTCAGTGATACTGGAGGTTGGGAGGGAGAGAGGGCGGGCCCAGAGAGATCAGACAGGACCTTAACCAGCACAGTCTTGCCGAGCCACGCTGGGGGCTGCTGCTTCTCAAACTTTCGGGTTGAAATTGGCCTGACTTGGCTCCGCCGCAGCCAAGGGGGGCCCCTTCCAGATGGAGGTACTTAAAGCACGCCCGCTCCAGAGGGGAAAGGACATGCAGGTCTGTGTGTGTGTGTGTGTGTGTGTGGTGCTCTCCTGGCTCAGAAGATGCCTGTGGAGCAGACTGTGCTGGGGCAGCCCCAGCCTCAACCTCAAGTTCCTTGTTCCCCTTCTTGCCTGTAACTTGGGGGACCTTTGCGAACCTCAGAACCCAAAAAGGCTTCTTAAGGCTTGTTCCCAGGTTCTCCAGCAGATGAAACGCTTAAAGCCAAACCATCAAGAACATTTAGTTCCATGTCTAAGACCCTTTGAACCTCTGGATGATCCGTTTTAGAGCTACAGTTCCCAACGGGGTCTGACTCTTATTAAGGGCAGCCACTGCCAGACCCCTCCCCGCTGTGGTTTCTGGAGCAACCCCCTTGCCGGGGGAGGCAGCCAGCCTCCAGATGAGAACTCCAGGCAGAAGCAAGCACCCAGGTGCCCTCTGAAGCCAGGGAGGAGGGAGCTCTGGACAGAGGGTCTTAGTCTTCCCCACCGGGGTTTTCAGTCAGCCCAGCCCAGGGGCAGTTCTGGACCAGGACCTGGCGCCTGGTGGGCCTGGCCTTTCATGGGGACAGAAGTCACGGGAGGAAGAGGGAGGCAAGCAAGAGCTGACTCGGCAGACAGCGACTGTGGACTCCAAGCTTCGGGGAAGGCTGATGCCGAAACACAAGTTGAGGTTCCCGGTCAGACACCGATCTGAGGGGGCGCCACCCCAGAAGGAGGTCCTTCCCTCAGGCGGTGAAGCCTGGACTCAGGCAGGCCTTCTGTTGCCACACCTGGAACGGTACCAGGGACCCCGAGAAGTTGGGCCCCACAAACCCCTCCCAAAGCCATCATGGGGTTGAGTGTACTTGAGATTTCTCATCCCCAAGGAAAGAAACGGAGTGGCCTCCCTAAGAACATGCTAGCGCTGCGAGTACCTCCCCCACCCCTTCCTCTGCCTGGAAGACTGCACTTCCCCCCACCCCCACTGTGGGTGGCTCTGGGCAGGTGTGATGAGGAGAGGAGGCAGTTGGCCTGAGGCCTTGTAAGTAAGGCTGTGCTACTCAGACACACGGACACATGTCCTCCAGCAAGTAAATCTGGTGCTGCCTGACCCCTCCACCACTGGGACCGGCGCCCGAGCCTGCGTGCTCTCAGAGGCTGCCATCCAGGCCTGGGCATGGCTGAGTATCTGTACAGGTTGAAGCCTGAAAGAGCATCTCTCCTTCCTCTGAGCTGGGCTCCAGTATGGACAGGCTGGAGCACAGAGCCACCCAGAAAGCCTGCTCCTCCATCCAGTCACGGCCGAGGAGGTGGAACCACAAAAGAGGGAAGGTTTTAAAATTGGGGTGAACTGTCCTGAGAACCAGAAAGGTCAAAATCCCAGGCCAACGCCCCTAGGTGAGACACTTGCCCTCCCTCTGAGGAAACCCGGGTGGGATGCCTGTCTGTTACTTAGCAACCAAATCGCTTTGCTTCTGCAGAGTCAGAAACCACGGTGGCCGGCTCAAAAGATGGCTACTCACTCGGTCCCGTTGAATGTGGGTCACTCTCCACGGTCCCGTCAACCATCCAATCTAACAGGCTAGACCCCTAGAAGGACTTGTACCCCCTCTTCCAAGACCCCCATCCCAGGGCTCATCAGGTTCCCCATTCTGGTGAGCATTCCTATCACCCGTTTTCTAAAAACCCAGGTCTCTTCAAGTTTTGCTCCGCTAGCCATGACTGCGCCAGCTTGAATGGGTTCAGAACTGGCTTGGAGCCCACTGTGCTACCCTCTGCTGACTGGGGGGAATAGTAGAAGTGCATGTGCCCCACCCCACAGCACCCTCCTTCCTGCTGGGGGTTCTTTGTCCAGTACCATGATGCCCCACTCACTTCCTGCCATCCAGGCACTGTCAACATAGTGTAAGGCCATGTAAGTGACACTGTAGGACACTGTGCATTTCCGGCACTCCTCTGTTGGAAGTAGCCCATCTCGTCTCCGCGGGTGGGGACCCAGTTTCTTAGCTCTGCCCAGAGTCATCATCCACCCAGAGTCAGGGTCTCTGAGGGTCCAGGGAGCTGGGCGATGCCTGCCCTGGGGACGGCCCATCCATCTCATGCAGGCAGCTGCAGGTTCATCAGCACCAGCGCATCTGGGCTGCAGGTGCAGGTGTGGGGCCACCCTGGCTCCAGGAGGCTGGGTTCTGGGTGCTTTGGGGAAGTGGGGCAAGCAGCACAGGTGACGGGGTGCGGGTAGGAGGGGGAGCAAGTTCTGGAGGGCCAATCTCTTCATACACTGTCATCAGCCAGGTGACCTGGGCCCACAGGGAACAGGGAGGGGGGTGGGTCGATGGGTGCTGCTGAGTCCGGGTGGGAATGGAGCGGAGACTCAGGGAGCGCACTGCACAAGGGTGTTGGCCTAAGAGTGGACGGAGCTGCAGTCGGTGGCCCCCTGGTGTGCTTTGCTGCCTGCACGAGGGCAGGGCGCTCAGGCCTGCTGGCCAGGGAGGGCCAGGCAGGGGCGGCTGCGGCCTCCCCCCCAGTATCCACAGGGCCTCAGGCTGGCCTGGGAGGGGGAAGGGGGTTGGCTGAAAGTGCTGAGGTCAGGCCCCTGGGCCAGGCCAGGTTCCTAAGAGGCAAGTCGAGTGGGAGGCTGGGGGCCTGGAAAGCATGGACGTGGCCAGTGCCCCGAGGTGGGGAGGGCACGGGGCGGGGTGGAGGGCGCTGTCAGGTGGCCCAGGAGATGGCCGCGCTGTGCTCCTTGGCCTTCATGCGCAGGGTGGCGATGCTTGAGGTCTTGCGATCTGGCTCGCCGTTCAGCTCGTAGCCGTTGAGGCTGGGGCTCAGGCCGGCAGCTCCAAACAGGCCGCCCACGTGTGGACTGCCAGCGCCCGAGACGCTCAGGAAGTCGGTGACACCGCCGGCACCCGAGCCAGGGGGGTGGGCATGTGGGGACATGCAGGCGGGCACCGGGTCGCAGGGGACCACACAGGCTGGCACGGGTGAGGCAGCCCCGTTGTTACCGATCCAGGACGGGTTCTGAATCTGGGGAGAGGACGAGAGGATGGGGGGAAAAGGGTCACAGGCCAGCTGGAAGGGGGACTCTCCCTCTCCTCCAGCTGGCCGCTGGTCAAGAACTAGTACCCACCCCAGAGCACTTGCCCAGGCGAGACTCCAATGTCAGTGGACCCCAGACAGCCCCACGTGGGAGGAGCGAATTTTAGCTTTGGGGTGCCTCTGTTCCCAGGACCATTAGACTGGGGTCCGGACCCCACTCCAAACTTCATCCAGGGCTCAGGGTGAGGATGGCCCAGTTGCACACAGCCTTGCAGGGCAAGTCACCGATCCCTGATTAGAGTCCACGGCAGCCCTGCCTCTCCCTCCCCTCTGTGTACCGGGAGCGGCAGCAACTGGGTGTCCATCACCTCGGATTCCTCCACCAGCCCAGCACAGGAGCCGCTGACCTCTACGCCAAGCTGGGCCCTGGGACTGTGCTTTGGGGGTGTGCGGGGCGGGGCTGTGGTGGTGTTGGCGAGGGTTGGGATGGGGAGTGTGGTCTAAGTTCTCCCAGAACCAAGACCAGTGACTGGGGGGGGGGTCCCCAGTCCTTGGGTGCTTCGAGTCACCTGATAATGAAAGGAGACTCTGGGTGGTGGGAACAGATAAGCAATTTCCTACTGATCTGTGGGTTGGTGGTTCAAAGCTACTGAGAGGCACCTCCAAAGACAGGCCCACCAACCAGCTCGCCAAAGCCCCTGTCCCACCCCTTGAGCATCCCAGGAGTGGCGGAGCCCTGGTACCGGGGAGCTGCCGGGCATCTGATGACCAACAGCAGCTGTCTGCAGGTGGAAGAGGGAGGGGGTGCCCAGAACTGGGTGCATGGGGCCCAAACTAGAAGTCCGCACCGCAGGGTGAGAAGGTGTCAGGAGGAGAGTCGGCATCCAGTAGCGTGCCTCTGTCCCCTCTTCAGCTCAGCCCCTCGACCTCTGTTTCCTCCGCCTTCAGCATTTCTGGGGTCATGAGTGTAGAGTGGGGCTAGCTTTGAGAAGAGTCTTCCTGTACCTCTTGTTTTGGGGAGACAGCCCCCCAGCCCCCACCTACCCTCCTGCTGCACTGGGTGACATTCAGAGCTGGAGAGCTGGGCCCCAGGTCTCAGGCGGCCCAGTGCCCACCTTACCCATGACAAGGTGGACAGGGCATTCCTCTGCACTGCTCTGGGGAGCGGGACCGTGGGCTGTCCCTCCCATTACTCTGTGGAAATCAGAGTCAGCACAAGGGGAGGGGGCTGTGTTTGTTTTCCCCTCCCCTTCTAGCATGTGCACGTGAGTGCAGAGACGAAGGTGGAGGGGAGACGGGAGCGTGGGGTCCTGGGAGGAGGAGGGGCTGTGAGCTTGCAGCAGGAGCCAGTCCACAGGCACGTGCGCCAGACACCTCGCATTCCTTGGCCCCATGTGAGTCCTGGGATGGGGACGGCATGCAGGGACCATACACTGGCATGGCCCGGGATAAAGGGAGTTGAGGAGGCTGGGTGGCAGTCAGTGCAACTGGCTGGCAGCCAGGGGGAGGCTGACTAGGCAGGGGCAGCCACCTTGGCCCAAAAAGGCATCAGAGTGGATCCACCCATGAGAGTCTCTCTCCCAACACCCTGGGTGCTGGGCATCACCAGCTGTTTTCTCGGCATCCCACCAAGGGCCCAGGTGCCACCAGAGAGGGCGTCTGGTTGACAGAGAGCTAGGAAGAGACTCTGAGGAGGCAGGAGGAGGTGGGACATGGGGACCCCGGGGAGCAGAGAGCCACCAAGCAAACATGAAGGCCCACACAGCCTGTTGTCATACTCCAGTGCAGACCGTCCACCCTCGGCCACAAGGGTGAATGGAGGTAACCTGTGTGGCTGGGATGCTGGGAACGAGGGCACCGTTATCTTGAAGGCCAGCAGGGTCCCCCGTGGTGGAGAGAGGCGATGAAGAAAGGCCTGGAGATCTATTTCCCAAAGTCGGCCATTGAAAACGTCAAGGGATCACAGCAGCCTACTGTCTGACTGGATTTGGCCAGGAGGGTGACAGGGGGCCGCCACAGTCAGGGCAACCCGGCAGCAGCTTGTAAGCCCCGTGTCAGACCTTTCACAAGAGTTGGGTGGAGGCTTTTGGAAACGTTCAAGGCCTCATGGCCTGCCTGAAGGGGCTTGGGTCTGGAGCCTCAGCTGACGGATTCCCAGTGCCATGTTCATTCCAGCTTTGTCACCAGCTCTCAGGATCCCCCCACCGGAGGACACACTCTGGGAGAATTCCTGCTGCCCAGAGCCCTCTGGGGCTTCGTCTGGACTGGCTCGGAAACCCGAATGGAATGAGCAGAGTGGCGGGCAAGGTGGGTGAGTAGGGGGAGACAGATCGTGGTGGGAGAGGCACCCCCCGCTTCCCCACAGTCCAGCCAAAGGGGTGGGGCATGAGCAGCTCCCAGGTGTGCACATGCTGATGTGAGCGGAGGTCTAGAATAGGTCCGAAGGGCCTGCTTGGAGCCCTGCCTCCCCACCCCCACCCCCAGAGGGCCCTTCCTGGGTGACCCAGGGGGGAGGCAGTCACCTGGGCGTAGTTCTCGGCTCTGGTGAGAAGGGGCAGTTCGTAGGCCGTGGAGAAGTGGGTCCGAACCTGCTGCATCTGCCCAAAACGCTCCCTCTTCCTCCACTTGGCCCGCCGGTTCTGGAACCAGACCTAAGGACAAAGCAGATGTCCACTCGCTGGGTCAGGACCGCCGTCACAGAGGCCTCAAGGCTGGCACACCTTGACCTGGAGCCGGGCCCAGCTGCCAGGGGAGGAGTGGCAGACCCAGCTGCTCCTCAGCTGCTTTGGGCCTGGAGCCCTGGGGCGAGAGAGTCCAGGGCCAGGCAGCTGTCCGCCAGTCACGGACATGACCTTGACGGTTAACTTGGAGCCTCGGAGTCTAGAGTCGGTGGATCCCACTCACATAAAGACAAACAGGGCCATCTTTCTAGGTGCCAGCGACCCAAGGCCAAACCCGATCTGCTGGACCACCACCCCAAACCAAGTAGAACCTCCCCGTGGTCTTCTGAGACTAGAACTCTGCACGGGCATAGAAAGCTCCCCTACTGCGACCTTGCTGTCAGCTGCTTCATGCCACCAGAGCCCCTGGCGCCAGCTAGGAAGGGCCCTCAAGGAAATGTTTCTCCCAGCCAATCTCACACTGTTTTCTATGATGCCCATGGTTCCCTGGGGCCTCTCATCCCAGATTCAGAGTCCCCTCCCCTTCTGAGTCTGCCCCATAGCCTCCCAACCCAACATGCAGGGACCAAGCAAGGGACAAGGTGGGTGAGCCTCTCTGGGGTGGGACTCAGCAGAGGCTGTGACAATCCAGGAAGGCTTCCTGGAGGAGAGGGTTCAGTCTGGAGTGACTGGCAGACAGGAGGCAGAGGAAGCGTGATGGCCAGATGTGAAGACATGGCGGGAGAGGAAGACCTGGCTTTGAGCCTGGTAGCAGAGGCCCTCGAGTGCCCAGTGAAGCAGTTTGCCCCTGAGAGCAGCAAGCCCTTCCTGCCATGGAGTGTGGGAGGTGGCTGGGACCATGATTCTAGAGCAGCGGTTCTCCACCTTCCTCATGGCACGACCCTCTCATACAGTTCCTCGTGTGGTGGGGTCACAACCCAAAGGTTAAGCACTGCGGTTCTAGGGTCTCCAAACCAACCACTGGGCCCATGGCCATCAGGTCCTGCTGGTTCTCTGGGCTGTGGTCTGTGTACGTTACCACACCTCTCCCCACAATGCCCTGGGGGTGCCAGCTGAGTCAGCAGCCTTGAGGTTAGTCGTTGCAGAAGAGCCATTCGGGACCTCTTGGGCAGACAGGTGTGTGCCCCAGTGGAGGTGCAGTTTGGTGGTGCCATTTGGAGGTTGGGGCCATGGGAGCCTGGGAGAACTTCCCCAGGGCTGCTGGCCAGGGAGCCTGATGCCTCCCTCCCTGTGCGTGCCATTCATTCTGGCCAGTGGTGAGAGAGGCCGGGAGAGTGGGAGTGGGAGAGGGAGCCAGGAGGGGCCAGCTTCCAGGCTGGGAACAGTTTTGAAACAAAACCTACTGCCATCCCATCCTTTCTGATTTCGAGGATGGAGTAGAACGGGTCACAGGGTTTCTCAGACTCTCCACCAGACGGGAGCCCCGAGCCTCAGCTTCCTCTCATGGAGTGGCTGGTGGGCTCGAACAGCTGTCCTTGTGGTTTGTAACCCAGTGCCTCACTGACAGTGCCACTAGGCTCCCCGGGAACAGCAGAGCCCGGGATGAGCAAGAGGTGGATTTGCTGAGGTGGGCGAAGGCACATTGCACACAGTGCTGCAGTGGCTGAGCCCCTCTGCTGCAGATCCCCCAGGAGCCCTGGCGGTTACTTAGCATGTGTGACTCGAGAAGGCAGTGGCTGCCCCTGAGAGGCCGCTGGGCAGAGAAACTTCTGCCCATTCTGCCCTGACCTGCCCCCTCATGCTCCCCTCGGAGAAGGCCCCGGCCCTGGGAAAAAGATGGACCTTGCCACAGGCTAAGGCAGAAGCTTCCGGTGCAGCTGGGGTGCAGGGGTGCTCCCGGGAGCATGGCCTTTGCCTGTGGCCTCACTTTCTGCAGGCCTGGACCAGGCCCAGTTCTGCATAAACAGCAGGCAGGATGTCTAGATGGGTTCCCAGTCCTGCACCCTGTGGATGTCACCCTGGTGGTGCTGTGGGTTAAACAGGTTGAGCTGGGTATGGTTAATTGCAAGACCCCAGAGATTGGTGGTTCGAACCTACCAGGTGGCGTTGGGAGGAGATCTGAGGGAGGAGGGGGGTGGGGAGAGAGAGAGAGAGAGAGAGAGAGAGAGAGAGAGAGAGAGAGAGGAGAAACCTGGCCATTTTGTGCCTTAGAGCAGGGGTCGGCAAACTCTTAAGACTGAAGCGCCAATCCTGTCCCTCCTAACAACTTTAAAGTCACTCAGGAGCCTTAAATATGTCTTTCCAAACAAATGAAATCACCGCGATCTGAAACAATAACCTTCAAATGTTTTCAGTGTGACTTCAGAGCCGCACGTCCACACTGAACGAGCCGCATAGGGCCCGCGAGCCACAGTTTGCCAACCCCTGCCTTAGCGATTCCAAGCCCATTTCTAAACTCACTGCCCTTGGGTCGGTTCCAAGGCACGGCCAGCTTAGAAGACAGGTTAGAATGGCACCTGTGGGTTTCCAAGGCTGTAACTGATTAGGAATAAAAAGCTTGGTCTTTCTCCCACAGGGCGGCCAGTGGTTTTGAACTGCTGACCTTGCAGCTCGTGGTAACCACTATGCCCCCTGAGAGATAACGAAGTCCTGTGGGGCAGCTCTGCCTGGTCCCAGAGAGCTATGGCATGGCGGCGGCAGCCCATTTTGCCCTAGCTTCCAGGGAACACCCCCCACCCACCCCACCCCACCTGGCTCTGGGCTAGAGAGGCCGGAGAAAAGAGGCAGTGAGCATGGCCCTTCCTCTGTGGGGGTCTGCCTGCGAGTAGATCCTTGCCCTTCACCCTGCTGTGGCTCACACACACCCCACCCCCTCCCAAGTGCACACTTGCAAGCTGGCCAGAGCTTGCACCCCCCCCCCCTCCCCAGTCATCCCAAGCCCCTCCCCTGCCTGTGCCCACCCTCTTCCCAGAGCCTCCTGGGGGCCCTTGTCCCTTGGGGGTTCCTGGGGTCAGCACCCAGGCCGCCCACAGGGAGCCCGGGCTGGATTGGGTCTCCGCCTGGGTTGCTGAAATGGGATCCCCCTTTATCAGTGGCCTGGGCTGGGGGCTGGGGGCAGGATGAGAGACTGGATCAGAGGCGCTTGTTTTCATTTCATGTTTAATTTCCTGCAGGCTTAGCTCAGCCTTTCCGCTCCATCCTCTGCCTCCCATGGTTCTCTGGGAGGAGGGGGGTGGGCTGGGGGGAGGGGAGGGGTAAAGCCCACTGGAGGCATCAAGATATATGGCCCCTTCCTTTCTTTCTTTGGGGGGCAGGGAGATGGCCGGGCAAGGCTTCTGCTGCACCCTCCGATGGCTGGGCCTTCCCCAGGGCCTCTGTGGGCACCTGGTCCTGGGTGGGAAGTTGGGGAGGGGTGGGGAGCAGGTAGCAGAGGGTCCAGACCTGGCGGGGAGGGGGGGTGTCAGGGAAGTACACAGGGGAGAAGGTGGTGGGCAGCTTAGAAAGAGCAGCAGAGATGTGGGGGGAGGAGGGACAGTGGAATGTGAGGAGGGGGGCTGGGCTGGGCTGACTGCAGGGAGAGAGGGCGACCTGGGGTTATCCTGGGAAGATGGATGGAGAGGTGGGAGAGAGGTGAGCCCAGATAACACTGGCTTTGGGGTGGGAGTAGAAGGAGGGCCTGGTGAGAGATTTATGCAGGGGCTAGGGATGGGGGTGAAGAGGCAGCACCCTGAGAGGGGGCGGAGCTGCCCTCACCACCCCCACCCCCCCCCCCCAGGCCCTTTGTCCCTGGGTTTTACCTATCCAGCAGCCTCTGTTCAGAGCCAAGGCTTGAACTCCCTTGGCCCATCTGGTCTTTAAGACCCTCACCCATCAGCTGGGTGCGGTGGGGTCTTTCTAAGGCCCCTCAGGGCTCCAGGCTACACTCAGAGACTCGGAGTGTCCTGCCCCACTGGAACCCCTGAAGCCAACTGGGGTTCTGAGGGCCTCCCTCCAGATGTACTCCTAGTGCCCCCCCAGCCCCTCTCTGTGACTCAGAGCACTTCAGCACCAACCTGGGTGGCTGTGCAGCAATAAGAAGCACGGGGGCAGGGGTGGGGGTGGGGAGAGTAGGTTCCTCCATGCTGATGTGGCGCCCAGGACCACCCCGCTCCTGGCCCACCCTGGCCTGGGTGCACTCAGCACAGACCCCTCTGAGGACCAGGCTGTACAAGGAACCGGCGGTCTTGGTGGAGGCCTTGCTAACCGCAGCCCATCTGGGGCCGGGGCGGGGTGGCCCAGGGTGGGGAGGCCTCTGTCTTATTGTCTTCAGACACCAGCTGTGGAGATTGGAATCCCAGACAGCAGAGGGAGGCCCCTACAGACCCCTGGAGCCGGGCCAGACCCCAGGGGTCTTTCCAGGAAAAGGTCCATCTCAGGACCCCCCCTACATCTCCCCCTCTTCCCATCTCCATCCCCATGCTATGCCAGGCAGCTGGCTTCCACCAGCAGAGTGCCCCCCACCCACCCCATGCTCAGCAGAGGCAGGCAGTTGACTGGGGGGGGGGTGTTCCATCACAAACCCCCACCCCCAGGGCACTGCCAGGCTCAGGGCTCAACCCAGAGGTCTGACGCACATGAAGATCCCACCCATCCTGCTGTCTGCAGACAAAGGGAAGTCTGAACCATTTGGCATGCAAAGCCCAGTGCGCCTTGGGCTGGGGCTCTGAAGCTGGTTCCTGGGGTCGGGCCAGCACTGCCCCAGCCCCTGGGCCTCATCTTGCTCATGGGCCCGCTGAGAAGACCAAGTAGCCTTCCAGGGCGCAGCCTACGCCCTCATGGCCCTCCCAGGAGGAGGAGATAGCTGGGCAGGGAACAGGAGCTGCCTGCCGTGCAGCTCCAGGGTGAAGGCTGTGCCCTCATTATTAACCCAATCGGCTCAAGTTTCCGAACCTGGTTCGCACTGGCACATTGTATTGTGAGCTGCGCGTGTGTCCGTGTAAAGGTACATGCCAAGGTAGACACCTGCTTCTCCACGTGAGGGAGGGGCTGCCTGGGAAATGGGACACGGCTCAGTGTCCTGCCCTTGTGTCATCCTGGAGAAGCCACCGCTCCTCCATACTGAGAATTCTTCTCCTGCTGGGCCCTGAAAACAGACCCCAGCACCCAGCTCACTGCCATTGAGTGAATCCATGCCAACCCAGTGAGTTTCTGAGACGTCACCGTTGACAGGAGCTGAAAGCCCTGTCCTTCTCCAGCAGAGTGTCTGGTGGCTTCCACCCACCAAGCCTGCCTTCAGGAACCCGCCTCGGGGCTGCAGTGCCGCTGGGGCCCCACCATCCTTTGTTGGCAAACATGATGCACGCGCACACACACACACACACACACACACACACAAGTACACGCTCACATGGGTGCACATGGACCCGTAGCCACACATGCACAGGAACACACAGCATGAACTCAGGTGCACGGACACACGGCACTTCCTAGCCCATCCCAGAGCCTGTCCCCTTCCTTCTCCGTCAACTCCTGCTCTCATCACCAATCCAGTGGCTGGAACTGTTGAATCCCAAGGAACTCGGGGTCCCAGGGCGAGTGCTCCAGGGCTGTCTGTCCATTTCAGCTCATCACAGCACCATGTGGCGGGGCAGAACGGCCCCATGGGTCGTTAGGAGAAGCCCTGGTGGCGTAGTGGTTACCCACTGGACTGCTCACTGCCAAGACAATGGATCAAAACCACCAGGGAACTTGGAAGGAGAAAGAGGAGGCTCTCTGCTTCTGTAAAGAGTTAGAGTCTCAGAACCTCTGGGGCAGTTCTACCCTGTCCTGGAGGCCTGCCAGGGGTCGGTACCAGGTTCCTGGCAGGGGTTCTGTTTATTTTCTGTCGTGTTTACAGGAGTGGACTACTAGGACTTTCTCCCAGGGAGCCTTGGGGTTGGGTGGACTCTAACCTCCCACCTTTCGGTCAGCAACAACCGTGTCTCTCCTCCATGGGGTAGTGGGTGTCATAGGCCGGCCATGTCCTTCCTTAACTCAAAGTTCACCTGGCACTAGCCCGGCAGCTGCCCTCCGGAAGCATGCTCAGAATGGCGCTGGGCCGTCTCTGTGGGCCGCTGAGGTTTGGGCGATGACATCTGTAGTATAACTGTCCATCCCTTGTCCATTAACCATTGTGGATGAACAGGCTTCTCGGTGCTCACAGATGGCTCCACCTTGTAACTGAGAAGAGTTGAGGCCAATGGACCTTGTTCTGGCACTGCAGGACCACCCCGCTGGAGATCCCACAGAACCACCCTGCTGAGCCAGAGCTGCTGTGTCTTTGGGGCTTGTTGAGCAGCCCGGGGCTCTCTGTCCCCACACAGAGTGAACTCAGCCTGCTGATGTCCCTGGGTCCCCGGAAGGGGGGCTGGCACAGGACAGGGCCACAGCTACTGTTTTACTAACCAGCTTCCGGTTGAAATGCAGGCAGCGCAGGCGGAGTTAAGTTTTAATGCAGCGTGGAGCTTGTGGCCCTCTATTCTGACTGCTCAGAGATCTCTGCACCCTTTCTTTACTGTGATTTCTTGCAGGGGAGAGGGAGGTGTTGGGGATTGGGCAGTATACACCTCTGAATAAAGGAGCCCAGCCAACCCCACGTCTATGAAGTGCCCTGGGTGCCCTTGGAGATGGCCTTCTCTACCTAGGGGCAGACAGACAGATGAACGAGAGCCCTGGCTCTTCAGCAGCTCACATTCTGCAGCGAGGAGGTGAGCATAAGATCGCACAGGGCAGTGGGGTTCCAACGTGGCCTGGTTTGGTTGAGACAGGTTGTGTGAGTGGAGTTTCTGTGGGGTGGGGCAGGAGGGCATTGGGTTAGGTTGGGTGGGGTGGGCTGAGCTGTATTGCGTTGGTGGAGGTTGGGGGGGGGCGGAAAGGTTGAGTTGCTTGTGTTGGGTTGAGTTTGTTGGTGGTTGGATAGTGAAGGAAGTCCTTGCCTTAGTCTAGTGGCGGGGAAGACCTCTCTGAGCAGGGCGGTTGAGTTGAGACCTAAAAGGTAGAGAAGGCGACCTTCCTGGGTAGAGAAAACAGCCTGGTGACTTGATGATGGCCCACTGGTTATACAGTTGTAGATCCTGTTTCCTCTATGAGAGGGGCCTGCTGGTGCGGAAACCAACCATCTTCTCCTCCAGGAAAGGGCCAAGATACGCACTGCACGGGGAGGTCCAGGCACACACCTAGTAGACTGCCTCACCCTCCCACTCCAGAAATCGTCTTCCTTCACCCCCTCTCACAGGATAGGGTCTGACACGGACATGAAAAGCAGAGTGGGTCTGGTCGAGACCAACGATGTGAAAAGCGAAACCCCAGAATCTCATTGGCCTGAGGCGAGGGGAGCCTGGTGTCACAGGCAGCCAGGTTCAGCCCTGAGCCTACCTAGAGCAGACCCTGCTTGCCCCCCGGCCCCCACTGACCTGCACTCGGGCCTCGGTGAGGTCCGTCCTCATGGCCAGCTGCTCCCGCGCGTACACATCCGGGTAGTGGGTCTTCTGGAAGACCTTTTCCAGCTCCTCCAGCTGGTAGCTGGTGAAGGTCGTGCGGTTACGCCGCTTCTTCCCCTTGTTGCTCTCCGACTCGGCCTTCTCCAGCGGGCTGGGGAGGTCCGCGCTGGCCCGGTTTGGGGGGCCCTTCACCCCAGCCTCCTTCACACTGAGGTAGCTGTTGTCCATCGCCACAGTGTCAGAGTCCGGCGGCAGCTCAGGCTCGCCCAGGGAGCTCTCTTTGGCTGAGAGGGGAGGAAAGGAGGTCAGAAACCAATGGCCAGAATCAGCCTGGGAGGAGGGGGGGGGGGCCCGGAGAGCTGTTTCCACCTCCCTACCCCCTACCCTTCTCTCAAGGCATATTGGGTGTGAGGTCAGAGACCCTATTCCGGTCCAGCTTGACACACATGTGCTATGTGACCTTGGAAAAACCCCTTCCCCTCCCTGAGTCTCTTTGCCAGCCAGCACCCATGTGATATGTCTGACCTAGTCACCTGCCACCTACACCCCAGGTGCCCTCCTTTCTCAAGGGACCTCTGTTGTCAGAACCTCTCTGGCCCAGTGGCTCTGATGCCCTGCATGGAAAGGACACTTTTTGAGTGTCTGTCTGGGCCCGTTGGGTTGGGGGCCACAGAGTTGAAGCCAGCATTGAGACAGAAGGCCCCATCTGGGGTCCAGCAGGAGCCTGCATTCTAAACTCCCTGGTCAAGGGAGAACCATGTCCTTGTCCACTGCTCCACGTTGTCATCTGTCTTCCACCAGATGACCCTTCTTCCCAGCAGGAGAGTGCTGAGGCAGGGCTTCCAGTCCCTCCCCTGCTCCCCAGGGAGATGTTCAGCTTCTGCCCAAGCCCAGGCCCACCTGACAGGACAGGGCTGTGGGCCAGATGGCTTGGCACAAGCTCCAAGCCAGGCAGGATGACGAGGAGGAGGCTGGCCCGGGTGTGGGGTGTGGGATGTGGGGTGGGGCGGGGGCTTGTCCAAGTTCATGTAGCCCAAGCAGCAGCTCAGGCAGCCCCCACCCCACAGTGTCCCCCAAGGCACAGTATGGACTCTGGAGCATGCCCCTCACTGGGGGGACTGAACTCCGTGTCCATGGCACTTCCAGTTGTGTGCTGTGGACAAACTCAATTCCCTAGCCTCGCCTTCCTCATCAAAAGACCGTTTCAAGATCCATCTTGGAGTGCAGTGCCTGCCAATGATAGGCTGTTCCTACAAGGAAGGCCACACAATCCAGCTATTCCTCAGATTTAAGAGTCAGCCTCTTCACCGATGTGTGCCTCAGTTTCCCCTGCTCTAAAACGGGGGTGTAGACACTGGGAGGGTCTCCTTTACATGGTGAGTGTGAGAATGGAAGAAGCTCAGACTCACAGTCACTGAGTCATTGTCACTCACAGGGATCCCACAGGGCAGGACAGGAATACCCCCGGGGGTTCTGAGACAGCAGTCCTTCATGGACTGTCTGGTGGTGGTTTTGAGCAGCTGGCCTTGCGGCTGGCACCTCAATGTGTAACCACTATGCCACCAGGGCGCCCCATGAGAGAAGCTGGCAGGTACAATGCCCGCCTTCTAGACCAGAGACCTGGGTGTCGTTCCCAGGCAGTGTCCCTCAGACACAGTCTCTCTGTTTGCCGTGGTCCCAACAGGTTTCAGCAGCGCTTTCAGTTTAACCTGGACGAGCGAGGATCCTGGAAGAACCAGGGGCTGCTGAAAGAACAAGCACATCTGTCTCAGAAGAAGTACGGCCACAAGGCTCCTTAGAGGTGAGGATGGCAGACGTCATCTGACAGGTGATCGGGAGAGACAGGTGCCTGAAGGAGGCACTGTAACGTCCTTAGTAATGTTGAGGGAGGGGCAGTGAGCAGGAGGGAGCAACAATAGGCTCCAACGTGAGAATGGCCCTGAAGGGTACGTACGACTCAGGGGGTGGGGGGGGACGGCCGGCGGTTTCCTCCTGCTGGACAGAGTCAGGCCCGAGGAGATCAGATGATATGGGACACCAGGAAGAAAGGGGCTGGCTTTCCGTCTACTTCTGAAACTCAGCCAACCAAAGTCTCCATGGCCCGAATCCCCCACCAGTTGAGGTTGGCACTGGGCATGTCCTATTCTGCCCTGTCTGGGGTCACCGTGGGCCTCAAGAGCACTCAGTGCCGGCCCAGTGCTGGCTGGGGGTGGGGGGGAGGGAAGGAGGAATGGACACTGCCGCTCCTCTCAGCTCTGGTCTGCACCTGCAAACACACAAGTGTTTGGAGTAAGACAGTCTGACCCTGGAGCCGGCCGACCCAGCAGGCAGCTCCTCCTCACAGAGACTTCCTGGGGCCCTGGAGACTTGACTCTCCTCTGAGCATCACTCCCTGGACTGTGGCTCGGCTCCGATGCAGGAACCCTCTTGGCTGAGATCAACATCCGTCACTAAGGAGACTTCTGTGGAGAGCAGAGTGTTGTGACTCCCAGGTGTGTGTGTGTGTGTGTGTGTGTGTGTGTGTGTGTGTTATGGTGTATGAGCCTGGGCTCAGCCAAGCCCCGGCATCTTCATCTGTAAAATGGGCCCCAGCCACTGGCATGAAGCACCAGGACCCCGTCCTGAGTCGTCTGCTCCCTGATGCAGGGAGACTGAGCACTGGAGTCCACGTCTGCCTTGTCCGCCGTTTCTCATCCCCACCCCTCAGAGAAGAAGGTGGTGGGGAAGGGTCTCTCCTGGGGATGCTGGCAGTGCAGAAGCTCAGAGGACTTAAAGCCCCCTCCCCTCCTCCTCCAGGGCTTTAGTGACAGTATGATGCAAACTGCAGCTGGCAGCCAGGCCAAGAACTTTCCACCAGGATAGTGATCTTCCTGGCAGGCACACAAGTTTTATGTTTGGGATTTTCTTTCTTCTTCTTTTTGGTTGCTTTTTTTTTT
>PVJH01030202.1:0-25129 GCA_004026705.1 Nesogale talazaci
GTTTTCCTTATATCCATATGCTTGTCTATGAATTTGTTTCTCTAGCCTACACGGATAACACACAAATATATTCTGTATATTACTCTAGCAAAAAGCACTATTAGAATACTAAGCATTAAGGACATCACGTTATGGGATCGCACTTTTCCAAACATGAATAAAATTAGAGGGTATTTGGTTTATGTGTTTGACTAAGGAAACTATTTAGTTGTTTTTTGTTAAACTTCAATCTCATTTTATGACTCCAGGTAGTAAAGAGATATTCTAAAATGAGACACCAATAAAATTGTTAAAAACAAGCAATACAAAATTTCATGGTCAAGCATGTCAAAAATAATATAAAAACAAGGAAATTTACAAATGTAGCTAGATGTTTGATAAATAAAGTCTTGACTAGATGTGTTGGATAAGCACCAGGTTGCTAACAACAAGCAATTTTGGTTGTTCAAACTCACTAGCTACTGGATTTGAGAAAGATGAAGTCTGTTTCTATAAAGATTCGGAAATTCTAGGGGATCCTTGTGAGTTGGCACTGAGTAGATTGCAAGTGAGTATGGCGTTGGCTTTTGGTAGATATGGACTAGTGCTGCTCTGTTTTACAGAGTTGCAACGAATGAACCTGACCCACGTAAATGGTTGGTGTTGAGTATTGTGTTATTCTGGGCATAGTAAAGAAACAAATTATTAAACATGCATACCTATATAACGGAGAGTTTTATATACAAGAGGAATTGATCATTGAGAAAGTATCCCATTCCAGTCCAGTCCAAGCTCACAAGTTTGATATTAGCCATATGCCTGGTACCAGTCTGTGGCAGTCATGTGCTTATGTTAATTTTCTGATTGAAATTAGTGGTGGAGCCTAGCCTGTTAATCTGGATATAGCCATTGAGTAGCCAATGAAGCCTCTATGTGGGCATGGTTTTCTCCTGAGACTTCTGGGAAATTTCAAGATATTTCCTTCATGAAGATGAGAAGCTATCTCCCAATTGTTGGGAGTTAGTCTTAGAGACAATGAATCATGGAAAAGACAAGATGGCAGCATCTGAGAAGCTGGAGGAGCTAGCAGAGAGTCCAAACAGCCTTGTCCTGATAGAGCCAGACCCCTGAAGCTGGAGTGGCATGCTGTTGATGGACCCTGAGGCCTGGAAGCGAGGAGCCATGGGGAGACCCCTGCCAGTGCCGGGATTCTGCACCCACTGACCTGTGACTTCGTGAGTCGGAAGGCTTTATCAACTGATTTTGGACATATGGGTTAATATCAGACTTATGACTTTGTACTGGAATGGATTGGGATTCCTTCTCAGTGTCACATTCCTTTTGCGTATAAACCCTTTCCTTATATCCACATGCATGTCTATGAAATTTGTTCCTCTAGTCTGCCTGGACTGACACACAGTCTATAAAGTCTACAGACACACAAAACACAAGCAATGATGCTGAATGTAGGACGATCACAAGCCACATGGGTAGAATGCCTTTGGATCCAGTGGAGTTGTAAACACATCAGTACTGGCAGGAGATTCCACGTAGCTTCTCTAGGTCCAAGTATCTGGCTACATCTTCGTCAGTCCAGGTGGCTTTTTCTCAGGGATGTCTCACAGGGATTCAACTTTGTCAGTTGAGTCTATCAGATGGTGTGTGCTGTCAGTAGAAAGTCTTCAAGGAAGTGAGATAATGTCTCCTACTTCCAAGAAGGAAGGATTAGATTTCCCAGATGAGAAGGCCACACAGAGATTTCATTGGCTATCTCCAGGCTAGACTCCACCCCTAAACTCTTAATCCTCAAATTGACACCAGATTTTGTGACTGCTGCCACAAATAGGTATCGTTCTATCTCTGTCTCTATCTCTGTCTCTATATTGTTATTGGTAGGTGTCATGATGTCAGGAAAAAAAAAAAAAAAACCTCAAATCAGCCAAATCTTGCTCTAGCCTCACAATTGTTCCCATGCCTTAGACCGTTGTTTGCACCCATTCTGTCAATTCATCTCACGGAAAGCCTTCCTCCTTCTATGACCTCTCTTCTTTGCCAGGCATAATCTCCTCCTCCACGCACTAGAATCTCCTTAAACATGTCCCAAGTATATGGAACAGATGTGCTCCATCCTTCTTTCTAGAGAACATTCCCTGTTCTTCCAAGATTGATTCATTTATTCTTTAGGCTGTCTGTGGTATTTTTACCATATTCAGATGCATCAGTTTTTCTTCAGTTTTCCTGAGATAATTCAACTTTCACATGTGTATGGTGTAATTGAAAAAGCAGGACTTTGGTTAGTCTTCAAAACAACTGTCTTGCTTTACAACCCTTTAAAAGACGTCTCATGCAGCAGATTTAGCAAACGGAATGCTTCATTTGATCTCTTGAGTGCTACTTTTCCTTGGGCATCGATTATGAATGCAAGCAAGATGAAATTGTAGATAGCATTGATCCTGTCTCTGTTTATCATGATGTTACCAATGTGCCCAATTGTGAGGATCTAGTTTTCTTTGCATTGAGTTGTAATTCATACTGAAGGCAACAATACTTGATCTTCATCAGCAAATCCTTCAAGTTCTCCTCATTTTCAGTAAGCAAGATTATGTCACCTGCATATCACTGATTGTCAATAATTCTTCCCCCAATCCTGATACCATATAATCCAGCTTTTCTGATTACTTGTTCAGCATTCAGATGGAATAAGTCTGGTGATATAATACAATCTTGGCATACAACTTTCTGTATTTTAGGCCAAGTTGTTTATATAAATGCCTTCATGTACAGGTTCTACATGATCAAAGTGAATTGCCCTGAAGTTCCCCATCTTCACAAGACGATCCATAGTTTGTTATGTTCCATACAGTTCAAGTCCTGGAATAGTCAATAAAACATAAGTAAACATTTTTATGGTATACTCTGCTTTCAGCCAAGAGCCATCTGACAGCAACATTGATATCTTTTGTTCTACATTCTCTTCTGAAACTGGCATAAATTTCTCGCCGGTCCACTGTTGGATGATCTTCAACAAAGTTTACTTGTAGCTTAGACTGCTCATATTGTTCAACAATTTGAAAATTCTGTTTGTTTATCTTTCTTTGAGATGAGTACAAATATGGATTCCTTCCAGTCAGTTCTCCAAGTTTCTGTTTTCTAAATTTCCAGTGCATCATCAGAATGTGAAAACATTTCCATTGATATTGTATCAATTTCTGGAGCTCTGCTTTTTTTTTGCTAGCACCTTCACTGTCACCTGGACTGCTTTCTTGATCATACTCTACTCTTGAAATGGCTGAAGGAACTTTTTAAGGTACAGTCACTCTGCATTCTTTTCATTTTCTTTTGCCCATACTTAGTTAAATAATTTGTCCATAAAATCTTTCAACTTCATACCTCAAGGCTTGACTTATTTCTTGAGTCTGTTTCAGTTTAAAATATGCTGATGATGCTGTACTTTTTTATTTTCAAATTCTAGGTTTCTGTACATTTAATTATATTTGCTTTGTTTTCTTGTGCTGCCTTTTAACATCTTTTATTGATTAATTTCACCCCTTTGTCTTAGCCACTCTCCATTTGAGAGCATGTTCCATAGTCTCTTCCAGAATTCACCTTTACTTATCTTTTTACTGACTCTCTTCCTTCTTCATGTGCAATGCTCTTCATGGCATTCTACAGGTCTTCTGTTATTACTGGTCAAAGTGTGAAATCTCTTCTTCAGATATTATCAAATTTTATGTGGAATATGCCCAAGGTCATCTTCTGGCTCTTGTGGAGTTGTTTTAATTTTCTTCAGCTTTTCCCTGAACAAATGATTTATATTTGCAACTTTAGCTGTATCTGTATTTCTATATCTACAGCCATAGCTATAGCCATGCCTATAGTTATATCTATAACTATCTGTTTTGTATGAATTTGTGCATATATTTCTATACCTATCTACTCACCTTAAAATCAAACATTGGATAAGGATTATGATAGTTAGGTCTTTGTGCCAAAATGACACCTGTAAGAATATATGGGTGAAATTTGGCCAATCAATCAGGTCACAGACTACTGGTGACTCCTTGTATACATGGTTTTCTATTAAGGAAGCTCCTAGGAAACTCCCCTCCTCTCTTTCACATCACCATCCTGCTGGTGAGGCACTTGGAGATCCGCTAGAACTATCACCTTTGGGTCCACAAGACTTTGCACCCACCAGCCTATGTTCTTTCTGCTTCCTGCATCTTTGCATGAGGCTGTGTGAGTCTGAGGAGAGATTTGTGAACTAGTATCAGAGTTATGGCCTTGAGTTGGCCTGGGTTGAGTTGTTTTTCCTGATATTTAAAACTTCTTGATATAAATCACTTTCTTACACCTATAGCTGACATAATACGAAGACGTAGAAAGAAAATCAGTTTATTTGAAGTCGTGGTGTTAATGAAGAATATTGAAAATAACATGGACTTCAAAAAGAGCAAACAGATCTTTCTTGGAAGAAAGCCAGCCAGAATGTACCTGTTAGAGGCAAGAATAAATAACAAGACTTGCTGTAGTATATTTTGAACTCATTAATAGGAGATACCATTGCCTGGGAAAGGTCACATGCGGTAGGCTTGATTGCCTAGAGAAACAAATTCAGTGACACTCATAGCCAGATTAGTGTACAGTTTCATTTGTTAAAATGTTTGATTATAATTTGCAACTGACATATTTAGAAATTTATTAAATAAATATCCAACCTACATTTTCACTCCCGCTGATTTTCATATTTTAAGAAGTTTTCATTATTTTCTTGTCACCTGTAATCTTATAAATTCATTGTATGATCCTATAAATACTTATTGAGAACTGAAGAAAGTCTTCTGACTCTTAATGAAAGAATCTAATAATTTCTCATGTGTCTAATTTTCCAAATCTGGTCATACTGTTCCTTTTCAATTGATAAATTTGTTCCTTAAAATTATGTAAATTACCATAATTTTGAAATTAAACATTATAGTCCAAAAATCCAACACAATAGAGTTTATTGTAGGTCATATTCTGTCCCGGCTAAGGTGTGTTGCTGACTGAACTCGGCTCATTGAAGAGAATATGACATATGTGAATTTAAGCAAAGGATTTTAAAACAAAAGTGAATTTTGAATACTTTTATTGTAGTGCCACATATCATCTCTCATTGATCAATATCACTGCATTGAAGTTAATACATTTACTTTTAAAAACTTTGCTTTGCTTTCCTGGTAAATTGCCCTGTGATTTATAATATTAGCTAATTTCTTGTTCTACATTAAAAATGGAACTTCATTGTTTTTTCCTGATAAAATTGCCTTTAATTTGAAAAGAATGATTTAGCTTCAACTGTCTTTTAAAAATAAATTTAACTTAGCAGTTTATTTTTTTTCTCAGTAATGTTCTGAAGGAAATATTTCTGTCTCTCTACATATCCCACAAATAAATACAGATACTGATGGTGCAGATAGCTAACCACACAATTGTTAACCAAAATGTTGGGGGTTCAAACCTATTAATGTACTTCCAAAAAAGATTTGCAATTTGCTTTACAAAGCAAAAATACAAAGGATATTCAATTAGAATCATACATTAATGACTTGATATTCATAAACTCATATACATAGATGTAAAGATAATATGATTGGATACATGTGGGCTATTACATAGGTAGTATTTACTTTGTTGATTAACGTCACCAAGTTTGCAATTCATTTTGTTCTAATTTGCAACTTGTGCAGCAAGTTGCAAAGTATTCTACAGAAGTGAACAACTTTCAAAGTCCTCAGTTTTACTCTGAATCAAGTAATAAGGGAGAATAGGATAAGTCCCCATTTTTCTACCTATTAAATGAGCATCTACTTTAGTAATATGTGCCTCATTTTTGCTATCTTTATAGTAATTCTGTCCTTAGCCAAATTAAAGTTTCAGGAACAACTAGCTTTGTGAGATATGACTGTAAATTTACTAAGGAAACCAAGCATGTAGATTCATGTGATGATATAGTTAAGAGAGAATGGAAATGCTCACATATTTATTTTATTTAGCAATAAGACTCTGGATCAAAATGAAATTTTACAGAATGCAATTCTGACAGGAATTCACAGAGTAATAACAATAACAATAAAAAAAAACAGTGTAACCTACCATATTTCAAAGGAATAATGAAAATATCTTTAGATTATCTACCAAGATATATCTGCTACAATAAAATGGCATCCCAATTTAAATGGGTCCAAGGATCAGAGGAAGGAGTCTGGGTTCATCAAAGTAGATTCAGATTATGCCATGCTGTGTACGATTGTGTCCCAAATCACATTGTGCTGGGAATGATGGCCTTTGCCATGAGTGCCTGTCAAGGATTAGCTCTTTCTGTCTTTGTGGTGTTGATGAGCTCCTGGCTTCTGTGCTGGTCAGACTGCAGAAGAGTGCTGAGAGTGAACTGCTTCACAGAGAGACCAGTGAGAAGTTTTCACTCTGTATTTAAAGGGACCAAGAGCTGCAGGAAGGCAGCGTTCCTGCCTCTTCTAAGTGGCAGATATGAAGTGATATCTGATTTAGCAGCTCTGACAGCCCCAGGAAACTTGATCTGGACAGAAACAGAATGGGAAATAACAGGACTTCTCATCCGTAAGTTTCAGAAAGAAGAGTGAGTACTTCAAATCCTGAATGTCTTTCATCAGCCTGGCATTAAACACATGCTTTCATTTAATTTCCAAAAATATCATGCATGGCTGTAGAACTTAAATAATGTGTCTTTGATCACATAATAAATAAGTAGTTGTTTTGAGTCAGTTTTAATAATATGATTAGAAACAGTGACTGAAGCAAAACTAATAGAAGGATGGGCACTGAAATCTTGTGCCTTGGTTTCCATATTTATTTCAACGAGCAGAAGTAGTGAGAATTGTGGCAAGTTTTCAACACTTTTTGTTTCCAAGAATTTTATCTCCAAAAGTGTAGGGAGCACTCACATCAGAAGATCAGTGTAAGATTTTTAAAAGATTATACTTATTAATTGCTATAATGACATTTAATAATGATTCAGTAAATATTTGGTATTATTTCCAATTGATCTCCAAAATTAAGCTCATTCTAGAATGTCATGCAATCTCCTATGTAACATTAGTGATTTATATTTTCAATGATTCTATACTCCATATAAGCACATGCTAATTTTATACTTAACAATCTTTACTATGGTATTTTTTGTCATTTGTGTATGTGTTGAAACCCAATTTTACTGAACCTTATTGCTTCACAGAGATATTTGATGAGTTGCAAATAATATATTACTGGTAGAAGTGGAAACAATAAGTTGCATTTTGTAACAACAAGAAATTTGACTAGAGAGTCATGATAGTGCTAATTGAACAATCACAAAGAAAAGTTCATTAAGAGAAATAGTGAACCACACATAAAATTATCCTAAAATATGTTATTTGAATATCATCACTTGAGGGTCCTATAGGTACTGTAATTTAACAGGTTAAGTATAAACCCACTTTTCTGAAGCATCATATTCAATATTTAGATCAATAATATTAATAATTAATTATATTTCTTAAAATTGAAAGCATAAAAATGCAGTATATGTATTTTCTTCCATGATATTTCCTTTATGTCAGGTAACTCCAAAATATTTAAGGTGTGTTTGCATGAGGATTGTGTGTGTGTGAATTTACTATTATTCCTATTTTCCCCCTGGAAATTAAATTGTAACATTTTTTCATTCTAAATATAATTTTACTCCTCTATTGTGACCATAAGTTGACTTGCATCAATAGGATGAAATAAAAACAAGTACATAGATCTCTTTGAAAGCTTCACATCAAATTATCTGTGATATAATTTCAGTTGCCTAACAGATCAGTATTTTGTCATATAATGAATACTATGCACCCAGCTGAGCAATAAGAAGCATAATTACTATTATAAATCGAAAAGATATTTCTAACCTTAAACCTCCATCAAGCACTTCAATCTTTGCTTGAAACATTCTTCACACTCATAATGCTTGCATCAATTATCTTAATTTTAATATTTATAATATATCTTTGACAGATGAAGACGAGTATTAAAAGTCTGTTGCTGCTGATATGATCCTGATAATTTATTCTACAATATTTTACTCTGATGTGCTATACTCATTAATTATATTCATATACATTATGTATCCTTGCTTTTGACTTAAAAAAAAGCCAAAAAATCTCATATTGTAAGTCACTGAGACTGCCTGTTTCCTTTCCTTCTCATATATTCTTCACTATCAGAATGTTTTTTCCATAATAATGGAAACAATATAAGATTAAGACAATAAATAAAAAAGATGAAGACAAAACAAAAACTTCAAGGCAGAGAGAAAACATTCTTTTAAAAATTGATGCTAATTGAAAGAATTAATGAACAGCAAACAATATAGAGAAAAACAATTCATATAACTTCTCAAATTTTAGAAGTGAGAATGGAATGTGTTACTAGTTGCTAATTTTCAAGAAATGTAAGAACTGAATAGTATTTTGCTACAATTAGTGAAAAAATATTTCAACCAAAATAAAAAATAAAAATTTCAAATCAAATATCAATGAATCTATGAGAATATGGTTATCAAAATAGGAAAATGAAGAAAGGAATTTTGATTTATGGAATCCATGCAAACTGAATAATCTCATAAAATTTTTATTCTAATCTAATTTTTCAATTATAAATCAGGTGTATCCCAAAAGGTCTTCTTAAAATCAAACAGAAGTTTTCTTAACTAGCAAAGAATATATGTGTTAAGCATCTTGTTGTCTCAAGGTCTACCTACGTGGGATCAAATTGAAAAGAGCAGTTCAAAAGATATAACGAGATGTTAGGGAACAGAGAGATTATATTTGTGGGGAGAAACAGCTAAGATAAAGGAGACAATGAATGGCAGTTATGTGCTTATGTTAATTTCATGATTGAAATGTAGGGGTGGAGTCTAGTCAATTAATTTGGAGATAGCCATTGAGTAGCCAATGAGACATCGGTGTGGGCATGACTTTCTCCTGATACTTCTGGGAGATCTCATGATATTTCCCTCATGGAGATGAGAAGCTATCTGTCTAATTGTTGGCAGTTAGTCTCAGAGTCAATGAATCATGGGCAAGACAAGATGGCAGCATCCAAGAAACTGGAGGAGGTGGTGGAGAGACCACATGGCTTTGCCCTGATGGAGCCAGATCTGAAACTGGGACAGCCACATGGAGACCTCCGCCAGCGATGAGTTGCTTCTGCCGCCACGGGATGCTGTTGATGGACCCTGAGCCCTGGAAGTGAGGAGCTATGGGGAGACCCCTGCCAGCACCGGGACTCTGTACCCACTGACCTGTGAAAATATTTACACTTTGTGAATCGGAAGGAGACTTTATAGACTGATTTTGACATATGGTTTAATATTGTACTTATGATTTTGTACTGGACTGGGCTCAATGTCCTGTTCCTCTTGTATATAAATCTTTTCCTTATATCTATATGTGTGTCTATGAAATTTGTTCCTCTAGTCTACCCAGACTAACACAGCTATACAACTCAAAGATTATCATCAATGGTACAACTAATTTGGATATTTTATCAGCGGTACCAGTCTTAAAGACATCTTCTTAGTAAGCCTGTAAATGAGAGGGATTGACACAGTGGCTTCAACCATGAGCTCGATATACCAGTGATTGTGAGGATGACACTGGGCTAGCTAGATATTGTTTTGTTGTGTTGTAAATAGTGTCATTGAGATGGACCTCTTAAGAGTATCTAGTAATAACCAGAAGATAAAGAATTATTCCATCTTCTTGGTTGTGAAACAGAGACGATGAATCATGGACAAGACAAGATGGTAAAGATGGTAAATCCAGAAAAATAAGACAGATATCAATACTGTTATTTTATATCTAAATCTTGTTCTCTTGTTGTTAGTGGCCATTGACTGGGTTCTCACCCATAGTGGATGCCATGCACAACAGGACAAAACATTGCCCAGTCCCGTGTTATCTTCACAATTTTTCTCATGCCAGAGCCATCATGCCAACCACCGTTCTGCTGTGCAGAGGGTTGCTATGGGGCAGAACGGACTCTATGACTCTTAACAGCAACATGATTCAATGATGAGCTGTGTTCCTGTCCCAGATCCCTCCACTTGCTTAGCTAAGCTAATTTCAACTGGCACTTCAGAATATTAGTTTCACAAATACTAGCTTTGGATCTCTTTTAATTGTTGACATGCCCCAGTGTCAGAATCGTGTCCAGCATGCAGTAGATAGACAATACATAATTGTTGAACTAATGAATCTTTCTAGAGTATATAATTTTTGAATTATGTTTACATCTGCCAGAGATGCAGAATGGTGAGAGAGAAAGGTAGAGAGAGCCAGATAATCTCTAAATGTGAAAAACAAGACCTTAAGCGTAGGAGAAAAAAATCAAATAGAAACTACTGAATATTTCCTAGGTTTACTGCTGCTTTCTGTTAAACAAGAAACAAAATAGGAAGGAAACCAACATCATACCTCTTATTAATGAAATTTCATGAACACATTTCATCTCAATTTATATTTCATGGTATCCAGGGGCTAAGTGCAGTTTAAACACACTCTACCCTCCCACAAATTATATAGTAAATCATCACTTGGTAATGGGCACTTTTTTTCCCTGCTGATTCCTTAAGTGCTCTACTCTGTGGTCTCTCAGTTATGGCCATTTGGCCATATGCTCCCTTTCCTGTTACATGTTTGAATGTAGAGTTATATTCATTTACTGATATTTTATTCTGCTTTTCGTTTGTTTATTTTGGTGCTAATAGGGAATAAGTAATATATTCATATCAAGAACAGGAGTGAAAATCTTATACATAAAACCAACACAGAGCAAACTTTTCTTTTTCCCTCCTCATATCACTCCAAATAAAAATATATACTTGAATAAAGGAAAGTGTAGCAGTTTTTCAATAAAGACTATCATGTGTGTGGGGGTGGGGACATTTTTGATGGATGGTATAGCCTGTCATTAGGAAAAGCACTCAGAATATTATAAGTGACCAAGCTTATTCTCCCATTGCTGGTCTATAAACTTAGTGTTCAGAGTGATTTCTCAATGACAGGTTTTGGTATCTGTCAAATGAATTTTTTCCCTCAAAAGCATTTTATTGGGTGCTAATGCACATATCATGTCATTCCATATTTTAGTCATATCAAACAGTATTGTACAAATGTCACCATAGTCAGATTCAAAACATTCTGTTATTGAACTTATGTCAGCTCCTCTTTATCCTACGCCCTACTGTATCCCCCCACCTCAGATATCCTTATTCTACTTATTGTCTCTATAGGTTCATCAATCTTGATTTTCATACATCGAGAAATAGAAAAAATATAGCCCAAATTCGAGAGGGTTATCCCCAATGGCCAAATACAGTGGAGATAAATATCAATTTTTTAAAATTTCACAGAAAGTTTTGAAAACCTGATCAGGTCTACCATGCATCAGAGGAGGCAAGTAAATCATTTTTATCTCCTATAGTCATCTCTCCAATGTACTCCACTTTGTAGCCGTTTTCTTCCCATCCCTCTATTGTGGATAAAGGGAGACCGTTGGTAGCTTATTTCCTATGTAGACTTCAAAAATGTGTCTTGGGCTGCCCCAGTCATCCATAACTTCTGCAAACAAGCATCTCACAATGTAAACTGTGAAATGATTCCCTCCTCCAGCTTTGGATTACATGATTTTCAATCCTTGGGTCATTTATGTTGGTGTGTTTCTTCCCTTTGTTCTTAATTGAGATCTAACTTAGAGGGCTGCTTGTTTGGGAAAAAGCTTTAAGGCCCTGAACACTACTTGATCTGATAAAGGAGCACAACTAGTTTCTTCAGCACACTTTGCTATAGCTCCCACTTTTTCTGTGTCCCCTATCTGAGGGTGAGTCTGGAACAGGGTCATGATATAAGAGTAAATCATTTTTAAATTGGAGGGAGAATTTAGTGCAAGCCCCAAATTCCTAGATCTATGTTTGTTTGCTTTCTGAGCAAACTTCTGAGATGTTTGTTTGTTTTTGAATCATTTGATTGGAGGCTCATACAGCTCATCACAATCCATATTTCCAATGAATCAGACATGTTTGTACATAAGTTGCCCCCATTCTTTTCTATGCATTTGCTTTCTATTGAGCCTTTGGTATCAGCTATTCTTCCCCTCTCCTTCCTTCACCTTCCCCATAAGTCCCAGATAGATTGTGTATTGTTATTATGTTCCTCTCACACAGGGACCACTGTCTACCTTCCCCCATGTTTTCTCCTGTTTTTCCCCATAGAGAGGTGTATGGTTATGTTTTTTATCTGCTTTTAGCTCCGTTCAAGCCAGTAGTTGTCAACCTCCTAATGCTGTGATATTTTAAAACAACTCCTCATGTTTTGGCAACCCCCCCAATGATAAAATTAATTTTGTTGCCACTTTATAGCTTTAATTTTGTTACTGCTCTGAATAGGGAGACCACCGTGAAAAGGCTGTTCACTCCTCAAAGGAATCATGTCCCACAGGTCGAGACCTTCTGCTTTAGAGACTTCCTTATTAATTTATGGCAAAGAGTCTTAGTAATCATCTCCCTGGAGCATAAGCATTTTCCATTTTGGTAATTCCATAATCTCATGTCAACTTGAAGGCATTAAAAAATGAAAGAGTTGGGCTGAGCTCCAGCGACATAGTGGTTGTGTGCAGCATTGCGGCCCACTGGGTTGGTGGTTCAAATCCAGCAGCAATTCAGAAGCCAGGCTGGGTATCCTACTCCCAACAGGGGCCAGTGATGCCCACAAACAAGCAAACAAACAAGCAAACAAAAATGAAAGAGTTAAGTCTAGCCTGTCAATCAGGCCACTGCCTGATGATGCCTCCTTGTGCTCATGGTCTTCTTGAGAGGTTTCTGGGAACTAACTTTCTCTCTCTCTCTCTCTCTCTCTCTATGCCTTTGTCTTCCAATTGATAAGCAAAGAGACTTGCTGAGACCTGAGAGAGTCCCTCTCTCTGCTTTTATCATCCTGTTGACAAGCCAGGTGGCGCCATGCTGAGATCTGTCAGAGCTCTGAAGAGGCTTCTACCACCAACGGATCTTCCAGACTTTGTACCCACTGTCCTCGGTGTGATCACCCTGACTTTTGCATCATTGCAGGTGCTGTGTGAGTCAGAAGAAGGATTTATGGAACATTATTGGATTTATGGGTTGATGTCAGACATGTTCTGAACTGGGTGGGATGTCTTCTTAACAAACAATTATTCTTTGATACAAAGCTCTTCCTTATCCATATATGCATGTCAGTGAATTTGTTTCTCTAGTCATCCCTATCTAACCCACCCATTAAGATTGTCATTGGTTAGCCCGTGTACTAAATTTTTAAAACACTGCTGAGAGAGGTCTCCCTAGTCTCTTTGCCTTCTTATAAAAAGATTAATCCTGTGCTACCCTTATGAATGAGTGCTCTAGACAGTTTTGTCTTATCCCCAAACTTCATTGTTTTATAGTGTCTACTCACATAAAATGAAAATCTGCACAAATCCACAATCCATATATCTGAAAAACACTCATATTACATGCATACTTTTTTTTCAACCACAATTTAAGTTCTATGCCATCAGTTAAATTAATGATAATGTCAATAGAAAAGAATTTGCCTCATAGGGATAAATTTAAGTGTCCTTCAAAAAATAATAATGATGTCATTAAGGTGAACCAGAGATATAAAACATAAATGCATTAATGGATATTACTCTGGCACTTAAGCATGGTCCTAACCGAAGAATAACCTGTTCTTATGGTGTATTCTCTCCCCATTGAGTGATTGCTGAAAATAGGGGTGCTCTAGCAAATGTGGTAAATAAAGTCAAAGGCCACTACTTATGAGAAGGAGTTGTGTCTGGAGCCTTAAAGTCTTGTCTTAAAATAAGGCACCATGTGAGTGAAGTGTAGGGTATGTGACTGTATATTGGTGAAACTCTTAAATTAAATGAATTTTTTAAAATTGTGCTTGAATCTTTATCAATTTTGACACATTAAAATGTGCTATTTTCCCTTTTCAGCTAAGTCCACACAGAAGAAGCACACCGTCCTATAGGGTCCAAGAATTGTAAATAATAAAAACAAAATCTGGAGGAGAGAGACACATTGCAACCTAATTCTGAACACCAATTTGGGTATGCAATAGATGACAATAAAAGCCCAACATTAATTTTGTAGGGGTTCACATGCAAATGAAACCTCAGATAAGACACCTCTGACTATGGGTCAGAGACGGGGAAGATCTTGTTCTAATTGTACAGTGTAGGTCCAAACCCTGCAACTGTAGTTTGGTCGGAGTGGGAATTCTTTTCATTTCGTCTCTGTCTTGAGTCCATTTTTAACATTTTCTCCTTTTCTTTTCATTTGAGGTTTTTCTCTGTTTCATTTTATCATTGTTGTTGGGCTCTTTGTTTTACATTTGGTTTGGTTTTGTATCTTTTTCTACATATGAAACCCAGGGTAGGTAAAACCAGAGACATGATCGGGTCAAATAATTCATGGGGGCATGGCAGGGGAAGTGGCAGGAAAATGAAGTGTATCAAAAAGCACAAGGAAGGAGAAATAGCCAGAATTGACAGTGTTGATTGTTGCACAACACTTAAACACTTAGGAATGTGATAGAACTAGTGAAATGTATGGTATGTGAATGTATATTGGTGAAACTCCACACATTAAATAAACTAATTTTTTAAAATTGAGTTTAAAATTTTATCAACTTTGACAGGCTAAAATGTGTTACCTTTCGTTTCAAAATTTCTTTTACCTAAGTATAGATAAGGAGTGTCAATGTGACATAAGAATGTAATTATAGTTTTCCAAAACATATTATTTGAAGTTATGTTGCTTTAAACATCCTTGTCAGCTTTCTCAGAAATATTCATCAAGATTAATTCATTTGCATTGTCACATCCGAACCCCTGGGCAATCTTGGGCTGCTGTCTGGGCAAATGTTCTCTACTCTGATAATTCCATGGGTTGTTTTCAAGCCTATTCCCAGCTGTTCAATTTCCCTTGATCACATTTAGAGTTTTATTATTTCACAAGTTCCCAATTTTCCTTAAAACTAACTTAAACAGGAAATGGATACTCATTAAATTTCTGCTACCAAACTTTCCAATAGTCCATCTGGTCATAATGTCCCATTTTTATGTCCACCATGATTCCAAGAAAGGGGAGATAGGATGTGGGAATATTACCAATTCTTTTTAGCTATTCAGAATGATTTCCTTGTGTATTTCTCTTTAAAAATACTTATAGCCTAAAGTAGAAAATTAAAATAATGGTCTTGAGTGATTTATAAATGTGGGGTGCACAAATGGTGTTTAAGCAACCAGAGGAGAATGAAAGAAAGGCAGCTTTATTAGAAAAGTTCACACCCTCACAGGAGAGTTATCCATTTGGCCATTTGCCAGAGGCTCAAATAAATATTCCTGACATCTACTAATCAACATATTTTGTCTGCTACAATGTTTTAAAATGCAATGGGATTGTGCTTCCAGTCCATTTAAAACGGCATCACTGTCACTGGGGTTTAAATTTAATATTGAGTTATCATCCAAATGCTCATTTATATATATATATATGTATACACATATATATACATAAGCAATATCTGTGAATGTTTTTTATGACTGCAATTTACTGGCATCAGTGGCCTGATTATTTTGTGCACACATCACTAATGTATGCAGCCAAATTTTTCTTTACCGTAAACAATCATTCAGTGCCTCCTACACATCTAGGGACTCTGTTCCCTTCTTCTCACCCCTGGCAAAAACTAATAAACTTTAGTCTCCATATGAGAAGATTTGTTAAAGCTCCTGAAAAAATTCCCATTATGGGGACTGAGTCCCTGTGGCCTAGTGGTTGAGTGTGGGACTGCAGCCCACTGGTTTGGCAGTTCAAATCCAGCAGCAGCTCTCCAGGAGCAAGGCTGGGCCTCCCACTCCTACAAGTGATGCCTACACACAAAAAATTCCCATTATCTTCTCTTTCTTTTTCCCATGAGCATCCAGAGACCTTCTCATGAATTTGCCTCTTCTACATGTGTTAAATGAACGAGCCATACAATATAATTTCTGTGGTTGTTAATTTAGAAAGCATCCACTTTTTTAAATGTACATTTAACATTTTTTTTCATATATAATGTGATTATATATAATGTGAATGTTGAACAAATTATTCATACAGTATAATTATTTCTTGGAATTTTCAAGAAAAAGAGACCTTTTACTGAAGTATAATTTGTTATTTAAAATAGCTTTCTTTATTTTCTTTATGTAGTTTTTGTTTTTTTTCCAGAGTTTTATGAAAATTATTCTAAAATGTAAGATATGCTGCCTTGTTTTCTTATTCAGAGTATTATTATACTCAGTACAAATGCTACCTAACTAAATCCGTGCTTAATTTTGATATTCTTTAAAAAATAAGAAGAAGATCTGGTGCCCTTAAGAAGTAGTATGTGTTTTATCTCCTGGTTATACTTGAATAGCCCTGGTTAGGCTTATTCAGTGTTATACTCCTCATACTACTTTCTGCAGCATCTGTTTTGTTCCATTAGCATTTTTTAGGTTCCAGAATTTCTTAGTCATCAAATCACCATGTGATTTCTATAACTATGTATCATGTACTCTGTGCTCAAGGTTCAAATTAATATCATCATTAAATTATTGTTTTCGATGTATTTAAGAATGCTGCATATAAGATGTTCTTGTTCAGCCAGTTTCAGGAACAAATTGTTCTAATTACTTCCTTCTCTTTCTCTGCTAGCTGAAATTAGGATGATTTAGTGTCAAATATTTCTCACCATCTGCATGAAATAAGACCATCATTGGGACTTGAGAACAAACGACTCTCTTAAACACGTAAATTGAACATTTAGCTCTCTTAATTTTCCCATTTCCCCAAACTGCCAATGTGGGAAAGAAGTGAGGAATGAATTAGAGCTTGAATTCTGAGAACCTCTGGTTTGCAAAAAGGGTATGAACGGTGGTGACAACCCAAAGTCCATGTAGAGTCCCCACTGAAATTAAGCCTCCATCAAATGCTTTCTGATCATTTACCAAGGGCATCGGGAAAGAGTGCCTTAGAGAGTAGTTTGCCTCCACACATCTCTGATAAGTTGAAGAAGTTTCAGTCTCTAGGTGTGTCCTTGGTGGGGGACCAATAGTGGTGAGTCATGCCCTCTTATCTGCCCCCTGAGAGCTATGGTCAGAAAACTGGGACCAATCTTCTAAGTCTTTCTATCTAACAAAGCTTCTGTAGTCCCACCTCTTGTAATTATGATGTATTGATCTGCCACTAAGCATGCTTACACTATACTCCATACTCTTTTTAAAAAGATTGGTATCTCAAGGAACCCTTGGATGCCATCTCAATTTCTTGCTGGCAGCTTCCCTTATCCGGAAGATGTGTCTATGCCATTGTGTGATTTTGTCTCTTTTAAGAGTTACTTAGTTTCCATTTAAATAATAATCTAGCTCAGGTCTCTTTTCTACCCTAAATCAGGAACAGAGTTAACTTTTTGTAGTTTTTTTTTATGATAGTTAGATATTTGCTTGAGTCACTTTTTAGCTTAGATGGGAAGTGCTGCAATATCTACCATAAATACATTTTGATAATTGCTTTTATTGTTGTCCAATTATGTTTGGTGAAGATGCTACTTTGGCTTCTCTTTGCTAGTGGATGCTGTTTCTTTTTGTTAAATATTGCCATATTAAAAATAAATCTTATGCAGACATCTTCAAAGGAGGCTGGCTACAAACATAATATGAACACATGTTAGTTAAGATCCAGTATTCCCATAATTAAGTATATGATCTTTTCAAGCGATGCTGCAACATGATTTTAATATCTCTTCCAGCTCTGTGTTTTTTGTTGTTGTTGTTAATTATAGAGTACATAACTCCATGTTGATAAGGATTATGGGCTAGCTAATCTAGCATCTCTAATTTAGTAAAGCAGATTACATTCACCCCTCTCTGGTGTAATATCTAGTACAGTATATACGTATTAGAGACTGAATTTTTGGAATACATTCCTTTTATGTCAAAATTTCTGTCTCTTCTAAGTATCAATTCAACTATACAATTCTTACTGCCATAGAATCGATTTCAAGTCATAGACCATATAGGGCAGACTACAACTGCCCCTGTGGATTTCCAAGACTGTCCACTCCTTATGAGAATAGAAATTTTCATTTTTTTCTATAGAGAGGATGGTGATTTTGAACTAGTAACAGCCCAATGTATAACTACTACATCACCAGGGCTCCTTTCTACAAAGTTAATTAGCTAGACTCTGATCTTAAATCAAAATGATATACTAGTCAAGTTTAAATTTACCTGACCTGTGTGACTCTGGAAAAACAAAATACAGAAGCTAAACTCATTGCCAGCTACTGTATTTCTGCTCATACAGACCCTGTAAGACAGAGTAAAACTGCCACTGTAGGTTTCAGGAACAATAAATCTTTATGTGAATGCTAGTTAAGTAGACAGAGGCTGGCAAAGAGAGAAGAGGTAGTGATGGCATGAATCTGGCAGAAACGGTGATCAAAGTTGGTGGAGATTCTTTTCCAGTATATAACTCCCCAGCAAAAGTGAAGGCGAAGGGTAGATTGGTTTATAGAGCATATAAATTGAAAATCTGAACTTAGTATTCTCAATATTCCAGATATCTCTTGGCATTTTTATGGTTCTTTTCTCTCCCTTTAGTAGTCATTGTTTTTGAATAAAACCAAGCATCTCATTTCTGCATATAACCAAAAAAGGTGTTTGCAATGAAGAAGTAATTGGACTTGGAAGATTCTGTCTTGTGATCTCCAGTTTCATTTCTGTCACCAAGATCATATTTTCCAACTATTCTTCCTTCCTTTGTTTCCAAATTTTTGCATCTTAATCACCAATAGTTATCAGCCAATTGTGCGTTTGATCAATTTCAGATGGAGGACAGTACAATTCTTTGATCTCTGCATCATTTGTTTTAGTGATTGGTGTGTAAATTTGAATAATTTTATTCTCTGAATTTCCTTGTATGTGGATAGATATTACACTATCACAGACATTATTGTATTTCAAGGTAAATCTTGCAATGTCCTTTCTCATTATGAATATGATAAGATTCTTCTTTAGTCTGTCATTCCTAACATAGTAAACCAAGGGACTTTCTTATTTAAAATAGCTGATTTCAGTCCATCTCAGCTCACTAACACCTTTATGATTTCCATTTCCTTTTATTTATGACTTCCAATTTTTCTAGATTCATACTTCACACATTCCAAGTACCAAGAATTAATTGATGTTTACAGCTTTTTTTTCTCTCGTTTTGAGCTCTGCTTCATCAGTAAATGAATGTGCCAAAGAATCTACCCATCTACCTTATTTCGAAACCCCGCTTCCCGTTGAGGAGGTAGCTCTTCCTCAGTCATTTTTTGAGTTCATTCAACCTTAGGGGTTCTGATACTGTTAGGAAGTTAGCAATAGCAACTGGGACATCCATTGTGCATTCTCAGAGGCTCAGGCTTCTGGCCAGGAAGGGCTGGTATGTACAGGTGGGAGTTACACCTGGATTGGCCCATCTGGGCCAGGTGAATTCCATTCAGCCAATGGGGTCGAGCAGGATCGTCAGCCGTGCCTCCCAATGGAGGTCCTGAAAAGCCAGACTGCCATCCTTCTGCTTCCCAAGCTGCTCTTCAGAACGATGCAGCACCTCCTCTGGCCTCAGGACTCCATGTGTGGGTGTGAAGTGCCCCAAGGTGCCTGTGTAAATTTGAAGCTTCCTTTATCTTTAATAAAACTCACTTGGATCAACAGAACAGACTTCAGCATGAATTCTTCCTTGCAGGGAGCCAGAGGCTGAGGTGTATATCTCTCCCCTTAGAGAGATTTAACAGCGCTCTCTCTGACAATGTATCGATTCTACAGAGGAGGATTTCAGGAACTGGAACTGGCGGTGTTTCCAAGACTTACATCATGTTTTTAGGGGCTGATTCTTTGATGTGTTTAGACTATCGCTTCTCAAACTTTGGGTCGCAATCCCTTTGGGGGTCCAAGGCAAGGACACTTTCACAGGGGTTATCCGATGTCATAACAATAGCAAGGTTACAGTTATGAAGTAGCAATGAAAATAATTTTAAGATTGTGAGGTCATGGGAAACTCTTAAAGGGTGGCAGTACTAGGAGAGGTGAGAACCACTGGTTTCAAATAACTCTTCACTGTAACTATTCTTCGTCTGGAAGCTGTGCTGAAACCTCACTTTAAGTAACCCTGCTAATACTTGAAATGACATAGCTTCCAGCATCACAACAAACAAGTAACAACAGTACAACAGACTGGCAGATGAATGATGGCTGCTGTGCTAAAATAAAACTAAAATAAAACTAAATAAATAAAACTAAATAAATAAACTAAAATAAAACTAAAATAAAAACTAAAAACACAACAAGAACAACAACTCCCATGCTCACTCTTAATGGGAATAAGCAGGAACACTCATGGGGAACATGCAAGAGGAAAAGTCCATTCACTGGTGATAGGGAGGAACTAGCCTCCTGGAAGATTGAAGAAAAAAAAACCCACATAATTCTAGGTCTGGTTCCCCACATTCCGGATGCCCATAAACATGTTGAAAATTTAAACCAGGCACTTGGCTTTGGGGGGAGGGTCGAACTTTCTTCCTTGTAACTGATAGAAACAATAAGAATGAGGTAGGGCAGCTGGTAAGGTCTAGACTTTGGTACAAGGAGAGAGCACATGAGATTCCATGTGGTTCTATGTCCCCCTCCAAGAAGCAAAACACCACAATCTGAGCTGCAGCCAGCTGGATGCACAGGAATAGCAGTCACTTTTGCTAAATGACTTAAGTGAATATTTTACTCACTCCACCTAGTACTGGGGTCAGAAAACTCAGTTTCAAACTGGAAGGGCTGGGTGAGGTTAATTATTTTTATCTCCTTTACTATGATTGTATTTCCAGTGGCCACTGAGGGTAAGGTGGAACACTCATAAAGATGAACAAGTTGGGTGCCTGAGTTGAGGTTGACTGGGTGAGCAAGGGCTGCAGTTCCCAATCTGTGGGTTGCAACCATTTTGGGGGTCAAATAACCCTTTCACGTGAGTCACCTAAGACCATCGGAAAACACAGATTTCCCTTAGTCTTAGGAACTGAGACACCGCTCCTCTATCCATCTCCAGCCAGGTCCACCCACATGCAGATATGCCCACATAAAAGTCCCCGGAGTGAAGACTCTTACCCAAGCTACACCATGCTTCAAGACAAAATTTCATTCATTTGCAATTAGAAATCAATGTTTCACAATATAAAATTGCATATGGTTTGTGATTAATCACAATGCTTTAATTATGTTCGATGTGTAACAAGGAAAATGCGTGCTGCATATCAGATATTTACATGACGATTCATAACAGTAGCAAAATGACAGTTATGACCTAGCAACACAAATAATTTTCTGGTTGGGAGTCACCACCACAAGAAGAACTGTACATACTAAAGGGTCGCGGCATGGGGAAGATTGAGAACGACTGCCCTAGAGCTTCTCCTTCATGATGCCTGCCCTTAAACCATGCCACTTAGCAGCTGCTTTCCCTGTCTGTGTGGTGGTGGGGTTGCTAAAGTCACAGGAGATTGCAGTGTAATGGTTTACAGTTGTGAGATTATCATCCCCTAACCACATGGAGTTTGTTTTTGGTTCCCTGACCACCAGTGTCAGACCTGGATCCCTGCCAGATGGTGGTCCAGAAGACAGCAACCCAATGAGCACAGGGGCCTCGGGATGCACGAACACACAGGTCTCTTTCCAATCTCAATGCTTGTTTTCCAGGAGACACTCCAGATTCTATTGAGGGTGTGTGGGCACCCATAGAGAGCGGAGGCAGCAGACTGCTGCTGTGCTGTCAGATCTCCACAGTTGAGTACAAGCTAGGAAATCATCCAGCTCAAAAATATCAGTCTGGTCCCTAGAAATGACCACATTAAGGACCAGGGTGGAACCATGGGGACTATAAGCAAATTAGATATCCAAAGAGTGCCAAACAAAAAAATGTATAAGATTTCTAGGAGCACCTGTTGAGAGATGGATCATCTGGGGCAGGCCTACCTAGTATTGAGGTAGCTGTGAGCGACAGGGCTCCTAGAGGGGAGTGCACCAGAGGTGACAGTTCATGAGGGACACGTTCTCCACAGATCCTCAGAATTCTGCTGTGTGGAGAAGAGACAGCTTCTAGTACAGTGACCAGGGCAGGGCTGTGGTCTTTCACAGCAGGTGGTTCTCTTCTCAGGTTTAGCTTGAATGGTTTTGAAGGCGTCTTCTTTGAATCGGGTGTGATGAATCCACCCTGAGTGCCCTGTAACTTTAACCACAGTTGTTTCGGGTTACCAAGTTTCCAGTAGAGGGTCTGGTCCATTCATGATTTCAGGGTGCCTATTTCCAATTTTTGACCCACATTGACTCACTGAACGGCAAAGTGTTAATGGTATTCTAGAGGGGAGCTGACACCTATCTAGCATGGCATGTTGTTTCATTTTGTTGTTGTTTTAATGGTGGATGTTTTTGAGGGCAGTAGGCTTGGAGCCTTCCACTGAGATCTTGCAGCCCTGGGGCAGTAGAATCACACTGAATTGTCTTACTCTGAGTGGGTGTGTCCCATACATTAATCCAAAAGGAGGGTACCCACTAAGTCTTGGGGTGCACAGAGCCAGGAGAAAAGTGAAAGGCAGGACCTTGAACCATTTGAACCCAGTTTCCTTGCAAAACTTTTCCATCATTGCCTTCAGGGTCCTGTTCAAGTGCTCTACTTCCCCTAGACTTTCTGTCTGATTTGCCTAGTAGTCCCATGGGGATGACACCATCTTTTCTGGGAGGGGCTACCGTGGAGAGTTCAGCTCTGGTGTCAACTAGAAAATTGACAGTCTCGTTCTGGACTTTGCTTCAGACTGTGGGCACATAGGTCTAAAGATGTAGAAGGTAGGTTTTCCTCAGTCCTTGCAGCAGCCCACAAGATCCACAAAAGGAGGTGCTCTTGGTTTTGAGTTTTTCTTCTGCTTTGGTGGCATTCATTCTTCGAGTGGCCTGCTCATATAGCCATCTCGCTGAATCAGCTTGTGTCAAAAAAATAGCATTGCTCTCTTGCCCCATGCACCTGCCTCACCTAGTCATTTGTGCAGCTTCTTTTTGTTTTCATGAATGTTCTTTCCATGCAAGAACAGCAATTTGATAACTTATAAAAGGCAAAGAAAAAAAATGAAGGAGACACTCTTAGTCATCCAAACAGATGAGTTTGAAAATGCTCCCAGGAAAGGAATCTCAGATTTGACAAATATATTAAATGTAATGAAGAGTACATTGAACGTGATAGGGCTGTTTAAAAAAAAATAAATGCATAAAATAGGGAGGGGTGAATCCAGGGTTTTGTTTGTTTGTTTGTTTTATTTTGAGGGGGGGTGGTACCAACTCTTATTCTTGGTTAATGGATAGTTTCATAAGCAGGTAGCATGGCAAAGAATCAATGAGGAGAGTCAGTGTCTTGACCTAGTGCTAGTTGACCTCTAATTCTCCTGATCCCACTCCACGGGCTGGTAATCCCTGCTCAGGATGAGTAAGAGATACCAGAACAGAGTTTGCGACATTTTATGGTGAGTTGGTTATAGAGCTTGATTGTAGCAGTTACCTAACCTCCTGGTAATTTATGAAGGGGCGGAGTCTAGCGTGTTAAGTAGGGTGCAGCTTGGTGACCTCATTTGTAATCTTTAAGGACATAAATAGCTCACCGGAGCTCATTTCTTGTGAGAGATGCGTGCTGACAAGAGTCCGCTGGTGGCAGCAGAACCTCGGAGCTGGAGGAGCCACAAAAAGACCGCACACTGGCTCGGGAATGCTGTCACCACTGGCACTGCGATGCTCTCACCGCTGGTTCCACAAGACTTTCCACTCGCGGGTCTCTGCTCTTCCTGCATTCAGCACCAATGGATGGCTATGTCAATCTAAGGAGGAATTTAAGGACTACTGTCAATACGGGGTCATATTGACGTATGTATGGGCTTGATCTGGACTGGGCTGTATGTTTTCTTAATGCACAATTGCTCTTTGATATGCAGTTCTCTCTGATACACATATACGTGGCTCCTTGAATTTGTTTCTCTACTCAACCCTGAGTAGCACGCTGACCGCTCTCATCTGTAGATTACCTGCAGACAGAGGGAAAGGCCAGCTGCAAGTATGAGATGTTTTTTATGATAGCTTCTTTATGACTGATAATTTGGGGGGAATGGTAATTGGAGGGACTTTGTTCATTCATGAGGATATATATTAATATTTATTTATAATTCATAATTGTGAATCTTCCCCCACCAGTGCCACCTTTCCAGACCCATAATTATGAGCTGAGAGGACTTAGCTGCATTATGTTTTCATCCAGTCCCTCAGTTTACCATGCCCTTCCTTACGGCTTCCAAGATGTATGACATATTTATTGAATTACCTTGAAAATTAGTCATTTCAATTTTAGTCCATTTTCTCCAATCTGCTTTTAATAAAATATATTAGAGAAAATTCCTAATCTTCTTAAAACATTTTCCAATTGTCCTGCTAAAAATTCTACATTGCATACCATAATATGGTTACCTTGATCTTTTAACCCTATTTTCTGCTTATTAGCTTATCCTTTGTCACACTCTCTAACTTTTCTCTCTCCATATTATAAATACTAGATTTTTACCCAGCTAAAGTTTTAGTTGGAAATGCATGCAGTATGTTCTCTAGTTTTGAGTACTTTCATCGAGTATCAAGTATCTATACTAAAAATAATACTGTGTGACAATCACAAAATAGATGACAATAGATACCAGTGCCAGTATCGCTACAAGAATTAGTTGTCATTAAGCCTTTTAAGAGGTAATATTTGATAACTAATGATATTTAGAAAGGAATCCAAGTGATTGAAAACATTAGCAAAAAGCAAGGATTTATGAGGGATGGGGAAGGAAGTGAAATATGAGAAGCTGATACCAAAGGCTAAAGTAGAAAGAGAATGGTTTGAGAATGATGATAGCAACAAATGTACAAATGTAGTCTGCATACAATAGAG
>PVJH01030203.1:0-25092 GCA_004026705.1 Nesogale talazaci
TCCACTTTTGCAGCCACCAGTCTATGGTCTTCCTGCTGATTTTGCGGCTGCATTTATAGAATGAGACCACATATCCCACACCAGTAGACCATATACAACAATTTCAGGAAACCATAATCTTTGTTGGCCCCTATTTGAATGGTACTGACTATTAGCAAAATCAACAGCCACCGTCATAAACACCTCATTTGTTTCAGGTTACACAATTTTTACTGAAATTAAAGCTGAACAAACTTTCTGTGGTAATAATGCCAAAGTTTCTCTGTCCAGAGCAGCTGCAAAGAGTTTTTCCATGGAAATTTTGAACAAATGGAATCAATGAACTGAAGCATTTCTGGGAAGAATTGTAAAAGAAGATGAAGCATTCCATCACCAGTAAACTCCTGAAAGCCAAGCACAATCAAATCAGTGGTGACTTGACAATGGAAATGTTCCAGTCAAAGCTAAAGCAGGATATTTCAAAACAAAGTGTACCAATATATTCATGCCCACAGCATGTTTATTTTTATTTTCTGGAAGACCTAAGAACGTTAACATTTGCTTACTATAAGAGTGTTTTGAAATAGCCAGTCCAAATTCTAACATCAGACAAAATATCCCCAAGAAAACAAAAGAAGAAAAAAAAAAGAAATCCCAGGGAAAGTTTCTCTAGAGATTCCTTGTGGACAATATCAATGCTCCTGCTTATTTCTGCCATCAGAAAAGGTCTATTTTGTGAGTTTTAGTAGGAAATTATTAAGTATCCAATTTACTATCCTGACTTCGCATTTTCAGGTTTTTCTTGCTAAGTTTAAAATGTTTATTTTAAGTGAACAGAAGCAGCGTTTCCTCCTTGTTCTCCTTTGTGTGTCTTCTCCTCTCCACATTTCTAATAGGATAATTAACTTCAGGAAGGTGTTAAAACTACTTTATTTCATATAAGCTGTATAGTTTTATTTTTCATATAATTAAATTTGATAGAATACTAAAGAAAAGTCAAATTTGTTCACTGCCTCCATCCACTTAAATGATCCTATAGCTTTCCTTTCTACACTGAGTTCAAAAGAAGGAGCTGCTATTTTGGAAGTCAAGTTAGTACATGCATTACATGCAAATAAAATAATATATTGATACCATTTAATCACTTCTAGGACCACATTGAATAATTTGTCTACAAGTCCTTCCATGTTTACCTCTTCATTCCAATATTATATTTTAAATATATTTGGCACAAATTAATTCATATAAGATTTTTAGCTATCAAGTTTGTTCCACATTACATGATTACATTGCTTTAGAAACATTTCTTGATATGGCCCAACATTGTGACTTAGTTAGACACATAATGACATACTACTAAAGCAATGGCCCAAGAAAGTAAGTGAAATAGATAGAGACGGCAATTTCAAGATTCCGACCAGAAAATGAAAGGATAGACAATTAGATTGAACTCTTATTGTAAGAAGAACTGAATTAAAACAGGAAAAAAAGGTCTGCTTAGACCAGAGAAACAAATCCAGAGTCACTCATGTGCATAAGAAAGAACTATATATAAGAGTGATTATATATTAAGAGAGCATTCCAGCCCAGTTCAGATCAAGTCATACGTGTGATTTTAGCCCATATGTCTGACACCAATCTATGAATTTCTCTAAAGACTCATGCAGTACATGCAATAATGCTGAATGCAGGAAGGTCATAGGCCAGTGGGTTCAAAATATTATGGAACCAGTGGTGATGCCAGTGGTGACAGTAACATCTCAATGCTAGCATGGATCTCCAAGTGGCTCCCCCAGCTCCAGGGTTCTAGTTTTATCAGTGTAACTCCATGTGTCTTGTCAGCAGGAAAACAAAGCAAGAGATTGTGTGCTCCTGGCCTCCAATGAGCTATTTATCTCCGTGTGTCTCCAAATGAGGTCTCAACCCCATCCTCAATTGACAGTAGATTGTGTAATTGCCACAGTGCCTATGTAGAATCATGATTAACCAGAACAAACCCAAAGGCAGTGGAAACTGGTCATTAAAGAGGTGAAAGTTAGTCTGTCGCCTTCCTGTGGCTCCCCTTTAAAGGGGTGACCAATTACCCACCAGTGGGCCTTAGGTCCCCACCCTGCCCCTCCCCTCACTCATAATGAAGTGATTCCTGTTCTTTGATGCTCCATATCTGCTCCCTTTGGGCCCTTTTGATCACACTTGCTGGTGTGCTTCTTCCCTGTGGACTTTGCTGTCTCCATGCTGAATGGCAACTCAGTTATCTTCAAGTCTTTGAGACTCTAGACATTCAATCATTTGGTAGCTGGGCACCATCTTTTTGTTTGCCTCTGTATCCATTTGTCTTCAGCGATATCGTGAGTTAATTGGTCCATTGATTTTGATTTTTGTTCTTTGATGCCTGCTGCCTGATTATTTCAGCACCTCATGATTGCACAGGCAAGAGAGCTTCTTTTATGATGGGTTTTGTCAGAGTGAAGCCAGGCAGTGATGACGCATACAAGTTTCCTCTAGTTCCTGAGGTCTCCCTACTCCCCAAACATCATGATCCCAACTCTACCTTGCATATCCGGATGGACTGGAGAAGGTACACCAGTGGAGAGGGGGGCTGGAGATATGGGGAAATCGGGATGGATGAGCTCCCTTGGGTCGGTGGTTAGAATGGAACTACTGGATGGGTGGAGAGAAGATGGGGTAGAGGCAAAACCAGCTGCAAGGATCTATATATGACCTATCTGGAGGAGGGGCATGGGGGAGCGGGCTGAGGGAGGTGTTGGGCAGGGTACATATGACAGAATAATAATAATTTATAAAGTATTGAGGGTTGATGGGAGAGAGAGAGCAGGGGAACAGGGGACGGGTTGGAGGAACCGACACCAGGGGCTGGGGGAAAGGGAAGATGTTTGGAGAATGATGACAATAGCGGACATGCGAGTGTTCTTGTCAGAGTATGTTTATTTATGTCTTGGAATAATTATGTACAAGCCCCAAATAAAATGATTTTTAATTTAAAAAAATAAATAAAAATAAATTTCAAAGAGAAGAGAAAAAAATTTTAAACAAAATTCAGATGAGACTTAGGGACACAGACATAAAAAACAAGAAAAAGTAACTTATTAATGATAGAAAATTATGACTATGTTACTTGGCTCAGTTATGATTTACATGTTATTGAATTTGAATATGAACTAAAGCTAAAAATAGAGTAATTGGGTAATATGGAAAAGGAATGGTGATGGGGGTGTGAGCTTATGAGAGATAAATTCTCATCTTTCAATACAGTATATGATTTTTTAAGTAGCATATGTCCGTTGCTTAGAAATATGAAGGCAAGGGGCTGAGCCCCGGTGGCGTAGTGGTTGTGCGCAGGACTGCAGCCCACTGGGATGGAGGTTCAATTCCGGCTCCCAGGAGCAAAGGCTGGGCCTCCTACTCCCACCACCTAAGGGCAGTGATGCCTAAAAAAAAAAAAAGAAATAAAAAAAAAAGAAATATGAAGGCAAATATCTTAACGCTATCCACAAGAATTAAATGGGGTTGTCTCTGGGGAGAAAATAAAGTAGACTTTTTTGTGTCAAAAAAAAAAGAGGTAAAAGTTAAAGTGATGTCTATCTCAACTTGAAAAAATGCTGACTAAAAACAACAGAGTACAAGTGATGGCGAGTGTGCAGAAACAGGGGAACTCTTATTACAGCAGATAGGATTGTAAAATGGTGCAACTACTATGGTGTGTCCTCAAAAAGGTAGAAATAGAAATGGTTTCTAGAGAGGTAAGAGCTGTGATGCAAACAGACATATACCTATCCGTTTTCATTTTAGCTTTACTGACAATTGTAAAAGAATGGATACAACACACATACCCACCAATGAATGAGCAGATTAACAAAAGGTGGTATATGCACACAGTGCAATACTATACGATGATGATAAGTCCACCAAACATCTTGTCACATGGGCCCATGTGGAGGACATTAGGCTGAAAGAAATCAGTCAGTCACAAAAGAGAAAATACCCTTTTTAAAATTAGAAATGAGGACAAGATTTATACACAGGAAGCAATGGCTACAAATAGTGGAAGTGACAGTTGGAAGCTTCACCAAGTAGATAGAATTGTTAGATGCCATCACTTCTGATGTTGACAACCCCATCTACAACAGAAACACGACCTGCCCCCGTGCCACGCTCGCCTTTGTTATCGTGTGAGAGCCGACTGTTGAAGTCACCGTGTCCATCCATCTTATGGAGGGCCTGTCTCTGTCATTGACCCCTTTCTTTATCAAGCAGGATGTGCCAGCCCTCCCATCACCCCACAGACGAACCTCTCCTAATCTTATGACCCAGATCTGGAGCATTCCAGCTGTGACTTGTCCAAGACAGATTTAATAGTAGATACATGCTAATTCTGGGAAAGATGTAAATAGCACAGCATAAGGTAAATGAAGATATTGAAAGGTACACAAGTGTCTGTGCTAAAACATACATTTCCACAACATTAATCACAAAAAGTTGTCAGTCGTTATATAAATCTCTATGTTTACTATGAAAGTGTAGAACATGTGGGAGCGCACAAATGTGCACAAATAGGTATAATTGTGGATATATATGTGCTCATATATATTCATAGAGAAATTATAGTTACTTAGCTATATATATGTGTGTGTATATGGCACATTTATTAAAACTTCCAAAAATATTAAACTCACTGACATATTTATTCCTGGTAATCCCAGAGGGACAGAGAGAATTACCCTGGTGAGTTTTCAAAATTCTACTTCTTTATGGGAGTAGAAAGACTTGTCTTTCTCATGTAAAATAATTGGTGATTTTGAACTGCTGGTATTGTAGTTAGTAATCTAAGTAGTTAAAAGTCAACATGTAATCACTACGTCACCAGAGTTCACTGGAAATTTCTAGCCCATATCCTTAGGCCTCAAGTCCAATAAATCAGTTCCCTAATGTGTTTTAGAAAATCTTTATACATTTTAAAATACTTTGTGGGAGATTGTTACTGAACTTAAAGTCTGAAGATCATTGTCTCAGGAGTCATCTAGGTGGATTAACATAACATAGTTCACTAATATAATGTTTTATGATTGAATAGTGAATAGGGTTTAAATTTTCTTGTGTGAGCATCTAAAACACTGCTGGTATTTTCCCATTCAGTGTAAGGGAGAGTGGAGAAAACCAAAGATTTAAGAAAAACAATTAGTGCACAGATGAATGGCTCAAAGAAACCACAGCGCTCTTTACCCAAACACCATGAAATCATATGGTGCTTGACTACCATTGCCAACTGTTCTGGTCATCGACTTGTTTAAAATTAGAACAAAACATATAATAAGACGCAAATTCAAAAACAAACTTTCTGGACTGATAGAGACTAGAGGAACTTTGAGACTAAAGCCCTACAATGTCCTTTTAACTTGGGACTGAAGTCATTTCCCTAGGAGAACTTTCAGGTAAATATTAGATTGACCTATGAAAGAAAGAATATGCTACAAGTGCTGTCTTGAGAACAGTCAGCTATAAGAAACCAAATAGATGACATTTGTACATAAGCAAGAAGAAAGCAAAACAGATCAGTAAAACTAGAGGGATGGAAACAGAGAAGGCAGGATGAAAATGGAGAGAGTGCTGGCACATTCAGAGTGTAGTCGTCAATGTCATGGGAAGATTTATGTATGTATTCTTGAATGGAAAACCAATTTGTTGTGAAAATTTTCACGTAGCATACAATACATGTTTTTTAAAAATATATTGCTTGTTTCCATCCACAGGAGGTGGTGCAGTCATAGGAATGACATAGTTCTATATATGAAAACTACCTCTGTTCAAATCTCTCCTTATTCAGAAATTAACTATGAGTTCTTGGATCAATTATTTGTTTACGCATAATCTTGAATGACAGTATCATATAGTACATATTGATATTCAAATGTAGATACGCAAATATATAGTGCACATCATTTATGCTATAAAATAAGAACTTGAAACTTTCATGCTAGGTTCATTAATCATATACAAAAGATCCATCCACTGGCATCAATTCTAATCCACAGTGTCCCTGTTAGGCTTTCTGAGACTGAAAATCTTTCAGGGAGCAGAAAGCCTCATCTCTCTCCTGCAATGTAGCTTTGAACTACTGTGATCAGTCTAAGGCTATCCAGAACATCACGAGATAAATGTGAAACTAATTAATTAGGTCAACACCCAAAATACTTCTTTAAAAATGTTATTGTATCATCTTATATATTGTATGTGAAATTATTTATTGACAGAAGTAATGTACCATAAAACTTTTTAACTTACAGCCTAATATTGTCAAAACTTCAAGTTGTAACAATTATTTTTATTGGAATGTTCTATTTCAAGAGTTAAATTTACTTTTGAATATTGAGCTTTCTTCAATGTAAATTTAACATACTTCTGAATATAACACTATTTTAAAACTATTATAACCTAAAAATTAATGAGCTCACTGATGAGAAAAGTCCATGGAGTATCTTCCTTATTTGTTTTAACGAACAACATGACTATTGTTTAGATTTCTGAGTCTTCCACTACAAAGCTTGAACGGAATGTTGATGAAAGCAGTCAATTTTGGATTTATCCTAGGACCTGATATTTGAGTAATTGCATTAAACAGAGGCATCAACAGTGCTAAATAACTTTGAATATACTGAGTGATGAGTGACTAAAAGTCTAGATAAGCCATTAATTAGCTACTTGTCACATAATATCAATTTACTATGCCATTAATTTTCTTCCTTTATATAAAGTTATTTTGGATGAAAATATTACAGTGGGGACCTTTGCAAAAAATATTATGTGGAATTCATATTACTCAGCAGGGACACTAGTTAGACAGCAATTTGGAAGGTTAGGGCATTTCTAATGACTGTAGCCCATGTTACAACACTGCAAAAGATGTACTACATTATCACTGGTATTTGCTATGTGAAAAATCATGTCAGAATCTGTCTGCCTTTTGGGATGACATGACATTGCATAGAAGATAACAAAACATTCTTTTTCTAGAATATCAACTATCAAATGACGGACTCTAAAGTGAAGACATGATGCTTTGTTCTTCAAATCCATCCTGTATTAAGTAATTGAGAAACAAAAGATAACAAAAGTTCTCCCCATTTTGCATATATTCATATTCATTATATCTATAGTAAAAATAAAATCAGGGGCAATTACAGTGAAAATAGCATATTTTATAGAGGATAAAACATGTATTTATGCATATGTACTTATATATTTAGTTTTATATATAAATTTTACTGACTGAGAGGTCCCAAAACTCAAAGCCATGTATCGATTTAAAGTTAATTCTGTCTCATATAGACTCTGCCATTGCTCTGCTCATTACTGTTATTAAGTGCTCTCCAGTCAGATCTGATTCGTAGGGACCCCCTGTACAATAGAAGAAACTCTTTCTGGTCATGGGCCGTCCTTAAAAGGGTACCTGTGGTCAATCTCTCTTGTGGAGGACCTCCCTCTTTTTCTCTACCACTCTACCAAGAAGGTGATCTTTGTCTGGGGTCGGGTCTCACCTGGTAGATAATATGCTCAAAGGACGTGAAGGGAAGTCTTGCCTTCTGGACTCTAAGGAGCGTTCTGACTGTCTTCCATCTAAGAAGGATCTGTCTGTTCTTTTCGTGACCCTTGGCTCTTGCAATCTTCTTCATCAATACTATAGCTTAAATGCATCCTGTTTTTCTTTAATCTAATTTGTTCACTATCCAACTTTCACAAGCACATTAGGTTATTGAAAATACTATGGCTGATGTCAGGCATGCTTTAGTCCTCACTGTAATGTCGTTGAATGTCAACACTTTAAAGTGATCTTTTGATGAAGATTTACAAGATGCAATGCACAGCTTTATCTCTTGGCGGCTGCTTCCAAGAGCATTGATTATGGATCCCTGCAAGAGGAAATCTTTGACAATCTTAATCATTTCTCCATTTATCAGAGTGTTGTCTATTGGTTTGTTTGTGAATATTTTGATTTTCTTTGGATGAATTGTAATCCATCCTCAAAACGAAAACAAGCCCACAAGAGCAAATATAGATCCTTAAGGACTTCCCACCAAAATTTTGAAAACATCTCAAGAACAGATGTGTTGCTTTGAACACTGGCAACATCAAGAACGTCATGCATGGAAACAACAAAGGCTCACTAGTGATAGGAGGGAAGGGAAATATCAACATGGATGTCAGAAGAGACACTGAAACTCGTTAGTCACAGAGCAATGAAGAGAAACAGAGGGAATCATTAAGTCAAAGAGCTGCCGAGAAAACTCCAAATAGCAGCTGAAGAAGAAAAAAATGTGAAGACCTCATAGGACAGGATGAAGCTGCCTATGTAGGCTCCCAAGCCTATCTGCTATCTTTGAAGAAGCAGAAGACTCATGCTTCATCTGAGGCGTGATTTGATGAGTGGTTTCGAACAGGGGATTTGGTGGTTAGCAACCCAAATACTAATCCACTCTGTCTGTGTTAAAAGTATGGTGAAGAAGGCAGCCAGAATTAATACAGTTTGTCACAAACCCAAGGACAATAGAATGTGTGGTGCATTTACAGAAAGAGAACATCTGTGAGGGAGGGAGATGGGAAACATGAGAATGACTCTGAACACAGCTTTTGAGAGTTCACTTCCATCCTGTTGGTTCTGACTCACCACCTTATGTAAAACAGAACAAAACACAGCCCAGTCTTGTGCCATTCTCATGAGGGTTCTTATGTCTGGGACAATGATTGCACCCACTGAGTCAATACGTCTTCTTGGGGGCTTTTCTCTTTTCCAGTGTCCCTCTCCTTTACCAAGCATGGTTTCTTTTTTCTAAAAGCAACAAGACGAAAAGCAGGATGGAGGCTCCAACAACCACAAAGAATCAGTAACTGCAAAGAATTAACATCCACAGGAAAAGATTGCATCCCAGTCCCTGAATGGAGATATGAAGCCAAGGGTGACAGCATGAGACAGAGCAGTGAGATTCTCAGTAGGCTCTGTGTCTTCAAGTAGATTTTGATGCATAGCTGGCTCCCCTGGTACAACATTGGCTGCCCCTGTACCAGCCTCACAGACCCTGTACCTGTCATATTGGATGGAGCCCATTTGCGCTGCCACAGTCTGTCCATCTCATCGGGGGCTTTCTCTTTTTCACTGATGGGCTTTTCCACATTTATTCACCACATTGAATAAATATGGTGAAGGGGTCCCATGCCAATATGCCATTTTCTTGATATTTAACTACACCGCTGCTCTACTTTCCACCTTTTCCTGGAGACTGCCTTCCCCTGGTAATATTCCCAAATTAAGTGAGACCAAGTTTTGTCATTCTTTTTTCTAAAGTATATTTTGACTGTACTTTTCCCAGACAGATGGGTTTGTCTTTCTGGCTTTGCATGGTACTTTCAATAGGCTATACCAGCACCCCAGTTCAAATGCACCGATTCTTATTTGGTCTTCCGTATCCATTGTCCTTCTCTCACATGCATGTGAGAAAATTGAAAGCACCATAGCTTGGACCAGCCCCACTTTAATACACAGGTGACAGTGTTCTGCTTCAACATCTTACAGAGGTCTTGTGCTTCAAATTTGCTCTATGCAATACATCATTTGATTTCTTTACTGCCATTTCTAAGAGCATTGATTTTGGATCAAAACAAGATAAAATCCTTGGGAGATTTCATCTTCTCTCAATTTTATCATGATATTACCTATTGGTCCAATTGTGAGAAATTTAGTTTTCTTTACATTGTGCCACAGAAACTAAAAGCTGAAATCCTTAGTCTTCATATTTGCAAATGCTTGAAACCTTCCACAGCTTGGCATCATCTGCACATTGCATGTTATTAATAAGCCTTCCTTTAATCCTGACACCACACCCTTTTCTTATAGTCTAGCTTCTTGAATTACGTGCCTATCATAGCGAGTGAACAAATATGGTGACACATCCAACCCTAATGTGCTATTTTGCTGATGTTTAATTACGTAGCTACTCGACTTTTAAGAGCAACCTTCAACATCTCTTCTGACATCCACTTTTATCTTTCATTCCTTTTTAATGACTGTTCCTTTGTATAGGATGTTGTCAATGTTATCCTACAGCACACGAGGTCTTATTTTCCTACAAGTGCTTCTCGGTCCATGCACAGGTCACATAAGCACAGGAAATAGTCTAGAATTTTCAGTCTTCTCAATGATATCCATAGTTTATTTATGATCTTTTTAGTCAAAACTCTTTGCATAGTCAACAAAATATAAGTAATTATCTCTATGATATTCTTTACATCTATCCAAGATTAATGTTAATGGGAATAGACCCTATCACTGTGGGTTGGGTTTGGTTTCTGAGTAGGCTCAGATGAATTCCTCAGTCTGAAAGTACCCTGAATGATAATACCTAATATTTCATGTATGTTGCCTTTATGGCACTACTCTAAAAACCTTATATTTATTCATTTTCTTCTATTTACTAATTCATATGATTGTTACAAAAATTCATTATTATGGACATTATTATTCTCATTTAAAGGTGTGACATCAGCTTGTGAAAAGTCAAACACATAGAGGTCCATTAACCCACATTTTCTGACTATAAAGCTTGAAATCAACAATAGAAAGAGCATGCAAACAAGACAAATACTTGGAGAATCAATAACACTCTTCTTCCAAAATAACAGGGGATAGCCCAAATTAGAGTGGAAGTTAGGGATTTCCTAGAAATAACAGCCTGTGAGAATAGCAGCCAAGCAGCCACCAAGCAGCATACCAAAACCTGTGGATTGCAGCAAAGACAGCTCTCAGAACCACGTTTATTGCAATAAAAGTACACATTAAAAAAAGGAGAGAATTATGGCCAGTACCTTAACATAGCACCTCCAACAGTTAGAACAGTGTCAACAACATAATGCTTTCAACAGCAAAATAAATCATAAGAATTAGCGTGGACAATAAATGAACTGGAAAACACAAGCACAGTGAGGAAAAAATCAATCAAACAAAAAGCTGATTCTTTGAAAAGAGCAACTACATCAGCCAAGTCCTAGCAAAATTTTCAAATGAAAAGAAGGAGCAGACAACAATATGAGGAAATAGGGATGAAGCAGGGAAGTCACAACAGATCCCAATGAAATACAAAGATCAATAAAGAAGCTTTAAGAAACACTGTATTTCAACAAATTCAATATTCTTGAGACATGGACAAATACCTGGAAAATCACTCTCTTCCCAAGTTAATGCATATGTTAATGCATATGCATATCTGTTCAAGAAAGAACTTGAACAGATGCATACAGAGAAAGAAATAGATAAAGTCACAAGAAACTTTCAATTAAAAAAATCCTCAGTCCATATTGCTTCACAGATTTCTACCAAGCATTCGGATAAGAGCTGACACCAAACCTGCACAACCTCATCCAGAACATAGAAAGGGACAGCAAACTTCCAATTGAAACCAGCATAACCCTGATACCCAACCCAGACAAAGGCTCCCACAAGGATGGAGGATTACATACCAATATCTCTCATGAGCATAGATGCAAAAATCATCAAAAAGATCTTGACCAATACAATCTAACAACATATCGAAAAAATGCATGATGTCCAAGTGGAATTCACACTAAGGTTGCAGGGATGGTTCAATATTAAAAAAGCAATGTGCTGGGCTGAGCCCGGGTGGCGCAGTGGTTGTATGTGGGACTGCAGCCCAGTGGGATGGAGGTTTGATCCCAGCTCCACGGAACAAAGGCTGGGCTTCCTACTCCCACTACCTGAGGGCAGTGATGCCAAAAAAAATAAAGCAATGTGCTCATACTGAACCTCAGTGGCGTAGTGGTTGTGCATGGGACTGGGCCCACTGGATTGGAGGTTCACATCCAGCAGCAAGGCTGAGCCTCCTACTCCCACCACCAGAGGGCAGTGATGCCTCAAAAACCAAAAAAAAAAAAAAAAAAAAAAGCAATGTGCTCTACCACACCAAGAAGAAAAAGGACATCACAGAATCATATGATTATATCAAATGATGCAGAAAAATCATTTAATAATATTCAATAATGATTCCTTATAAAGACTCTCAAAAAGATAGTATTAGAAGGGAGGATTCTCAATACAATAAAGACCATATAAAAGAAACTGATAGTCAACATTATACTTTATGGAGGAAAGCTGTAATCACTTCCACTGAATAAGGAAACTTGTTCCTTATCCCTACTTTTTTTTTGTTAAATCATCCTATTGGGGACTCACACAACTCTTAGCACAATCCAACCATACATCTACTGTATATAAAGCGCATTTGTACCTTTAATGCCACCATAATTCTCAAAAAACCTACTTTCCACTTAAGCCCTTGGTATTGGCTCCTCCATTTTCCACCCCTTCCTTGCATATCCCTCCCTCCCTCATGAACCCTTAATAATCTGTAAGCTATTATAGTTTGTCTTGTCAAATGCTGTCTGATGTGCACCTACTTCCCCATTATCTGTTCCCCAGGGAGGAAGTTGTCTCTACTTTTATCCAATATTGTGGCTAAAAGTCCTAGCCAATACCCAACGTCAGGGGCCAGCAAACTCTGGAGACCAAAGAGCTAACCCTGCCCCCCCCCTAATAAATTTTAAAATCACTCCACAGCCTTAAATAAGTTTTTCCAAACAAAGTAAATCACCATGATCTGAAAAAATCACCTGCAAAAGTTTGCAATATTATTTCAGAGCTGCACATTCACAATGAAAGAGCTGCATATGGTTTAAGAGCTGCAATTTGCCAACTACTCCCCTAAGACAACACCAAAATATTAGGGATATATGACTAGATAAAGAAGTGAAACTTAAAAAAGAACAAAAATGAACAAACAGAAAAAGAAGTGAAACTTTTGCTAATTGCAGAGACGATATGATTTTATACATTGAAACTCCCAATTGGCCCACAATAGGATTTCTGGATACAATAGTGGTGGTTAGTAGAGTAGCATGACACAATAATAACATACAGATATCAATTGCATTCCTATATGCATTTAATGGGATTACAGAAAACAATATCAAGGACTCAGTACCATTCATAATAGCCACCCCAAAGCTGAAATACTTAGGAACAAACCTAAAAAAAAAAAAAGCAAAAGACCTGTACAGATAAACTACAGATCACAGTTACAAGAAACCAAAAGGAATTCCCACAAATGGAAGAATATTCCATGCTCATGGATCAGGACTCATTATTGTGAAAATATCAATACAACCTGTGTTAGTCTGGGTTGAATAGAGAAATAAATTCATAGAAACCCATATGTGAATAAGAAAGAGCTTTATATAGAGTAGTTATTTATCAAGAAAAACATCCCAGCCCAGTTCACATTCAAGTCCATAAGTCCAATACAACACACATATCCAATACCAGTCTGTAAATTCCTTTTCAGACTCACACATTTGCCATGACACAAAATGTTGGAAGACCACAGGCCAATGAGTAGAAAGTCTTGTGGATCCAGTCATGGTGAAGGCATCTCAGCGCTGGTGTGGGTCTCCATGTGACTTTTTCAGTTCCAGGACACTGACCCCATCAGCACAGCTCCATATGGCTTATCAACAGGAATGTCTTGCAGGGAGAGGAAGCAGAGAGAGTGAATCTGGCCTCCAGTGAGCTATTTATCTCAGTTGCACCTTCAAGTGATGTGCAAATTGCAAGCTGCAAATTGATTGACAAGCTAAACTTCACTCTTCACTATAATAGTTTCAAGTTAACACCAGATTATGTAACTGCCCCACTACCTAAAGCAATCTACAAATTCAATGCATAACCTGATTCAAATTCTAGCACCCTTCATTCAAGAAATGGAAAAACTGATTTTCCTTTTGGAATATGGAAACCTTTATATGGAAAGGGAAGAAGTCTGGTGTGTCAAGCAGGGTTCTCTTAGAGAAATAAAATCAGGACACTAGTAATTCTTTTTATATATTTATATAGAGAGAAAGGTCTATAAGATAAGAAAGAAAAAGTTTACTCTCTATAAAGCAGTACAGATTGCTCGGTGCAACTCACCTGCATGAGGCAGCTAGAAGACTGGCAGTACTTCAAGTCTTGAGGGCCACTGAGCAGTCCTCTGTAGAGCAATTCAGGCTATCTGGTCACAGGCAGCAAACAGCAGAGCAGGTCACCAACAGTCAGCCAGATGACAGAGTCCAATAGTCCCCAGTTCAAGAGATGTATATCCCAGGAACGTGGCAAAGTTGGACTTGAAGGAACCTCAACTCACAGCTCCACAGTCCATGATTAGGTGTCCCACAGGTAGTGTTGTTTGGAGGTCAAGGCACAGGACAAACAGGGCACCTCTCTGGTCTGAAGATCCCGAAGCAAGAGAGAGGGCGGGGACTCGCTGAGCCCTTCCTATTTCTGCCCTCAATTCATCCTGGGTGTTCATTGGCCATGCTGTCACAACAGACCCACCAATCTTCTGTGGCCATGTTGGCATAACAAACCTACCCATCACAACTGGGATAGGCAAAGAGCTCCTAAGAAGAATAAAGTAGGCAGTCTTGCAGTACCTGACCTAAAAACCTATGATACAATCACGGTTGTCAAAACAGACTGGTGCTGGTATAATGATAAATACTTAGATTGATGGATCAGGACAGAAAACTCAGAAATAAGAACACCCTCGTAATGACCACAGATTTTTTTTTTTACAAAGTTTCCCAAAACATTAAATTGGAAGCAGAAGTTTCTCTCAATAAATGCTGTTGGAAAATCTGGATATCTACTTGAAGAAGAATGAAACAAGATCCATATCTCACCCCGTGCACAAAAATAAACTCCAGGCAGGACAAAAAATTAAGTGTAAAGTCCAAAGCTATCAGAATCATCAAGGAGAAAAGTGAATACGCCCTTAGGAGCTCTAGTGCAAGGAATGCATAGGTGATCAGAAATAGCAAAGGAAGCACACTGTGTTGAAGATAAAGTAGATGGGTGGGATATATTAAAAACAAAACACTTGTGTACATTAAAAGACTTCATTAAAAGAGCAAAAAGAGAGCCCATACTAATGTAGGATTAATTAGTAAAATCTACAGAATTTTACAAGCTTACAACAACGACAAGAAAAAACTAATAGCACCCTGAAAAGGTAGGCAAAGGACTAGGATAACAAATGTTGGATAAGAAATGGTAAGATAGGAACTCTTATCCACTGCTGCTGGACTTTAAACAGGTGCAGCCATTGTGAAAGGTGACATGGCAAGACCTAAAACAGATAACAATTGACCTACCATAAAATCTAGTGACCTCAGTACTGGACATGCAATCCAAAGAAATAAGCAGACCCAAAACAAACTTTTGCTCCCATTGTGTTTATCATAGCAGTTCACAATAACAAGAAGCTGGAAACAGTCTAAATTCCCATCAATAGAAGAGTGGATTAAAAACACAAAGTGAAACTTCTGATATATATATATATATATATATATATATATATACACAATAGAATACAACATTTCCTTAAAAAAAACAGTGATAAAACCATGAAACCATCCCTTCATGTTGCGAAGGGATCTGGAAGGTATATGATGAATGAAGTTAGACAAGCACCAAAGGAAAAGCATTGCATGAGGTCACTGCAGTAGGAACAAGCAGTAGAATGGGCACCAGCTCAGATTTGTTGGGCATCCAACAAATTTGTGCTGGCAGGGGACCAGACAACCAGGTATAGAGCCAGACCAGTAAACACAGACACATTGTGCACTCCAGGTAAGTAGAGTGTATGTCATTTGGCTGGAAGGGACCTCACAAAAGTTGGATCAAATGGTCAGGGGAGAGAAAGGGAATTCTGCATACTGAGTGCTACCCATACAGACCCAGGGTGAGGTCCCCTGGACAAGATGGTGACTCTATCAGTCACAACAAACTCACTAATGAGAAAGACAGTGCTATAGAGGTGAGAGGGAATGGCATATTTAGGGGAACAGAGATGCACATCTGTCGAGAGGAAGAGAGGGAGAGCAGAACTCCAGATGTGGGGATGAGAGATGGAGAATGCTTTAGGGAACATTAAGTGGGGAGTGTCTTTTGTGGTACATAGCAGGTGGGCAAAATTGAACTACAAAATCTGGGAGTATCCTGGGAACGCAGGCCTGTTGCCTTGGAAAGCTAGGCCACTGAATCCTAGAGCTTTGGAGGTGCACAGCATACACGTGAGGCTGTATTGGTGAGACTTCATGTGGGAACTCCACTGGGTGAACTGGATTCTTCTCAAACACACTTGTAATCTGAGAACTTAAGCTGAAACATACATGTATCAGAGCAAGCAGAAGACAGCTGTGCCAAGAAGGGTGCACTCTTGGATGGTTTACAAACATCGTCTTGCTACATCAATGCCCTGTATGCTGTGCTGATTCATATTATTCTGGCATTCCTATGATGGTCATTCTGCTCTTTGTAGCTTATGTTTATTCATATTAGGGTGTAGTTCAGAAGTGTGATGCTATTGGGGACCATTCTCTTGAAGCTGTCTTATTTGTTTTTCTGGAGGGTTATTTTTGGCAGATGAAACCAAGAGATGTTGAGTTTTTAGGGAAAGCAAATAGAAGAGGGGTTTGGAGGAGGGGGTAAATAGAAGGGTGGGAAAGATAAGAGAGATATGATATCAAGGAGTCCAGGAAGGAGAAGTGTGTGTGTTGAGACTGGTTATGGAAACAATTGTACAATTTGTTTGATGTGATTGAACTATGGAATGATATGACATATGTATTAACTTCTAAGTCACAACAAATTAAAAAGTCATGTCCAGGGACTAAATCCTTGCTTCAACTTAAGAACATTTAGTTTAGCCATGCTAGCCCTGCTCAGTACTCTAAAGAGAACAGAGTAGATGTAGATGCTATACCAAAATATAGCGAGGAAGTTACATGGCCCCTGGCTATCAGACAAATGGCATTTGCAGTCTTAAAGGCTTGTCTCCAAAGAACCAGGCATCTAAGTGAGAAGTCCCTTAAGTTCTCCTGAAAGAAGCATACCATCCTCAGTCACCAAAGAATTGGAATGCATATCATTTACATCACTCTTCTCAGAGTCCAAATTGTGAGAATCCCATGTACAGAAGGCAAGCATTGACAATGGGAATCCAAGATTCATTGCTAAGCTACATAGGAAATAAGCCTCCAGAGAACACCGCTATCTAAACCTGAGGAATGGGAGGAAAAGAGTCACTAAATAGAGTGCTTGGGAGACAGGATTATAGAAGATCAAAGGCATAAATCTGGTCTGAACACGTTGCCAGTAAACAGCCCTTATGATGCAGGTTGGATCTGATCTGGTTTTTAAAACTTTCTGTATTTTTGGTTTGTATTGCTTTGTTTAGTTGTTTGTTCATATCGAGGTGTACCTCAGAGTTATTACTCATTGGAAGTCACTCGCATGAAGCTGTGCTATATGTTTTTTCAGTTTTCAATATATGAATCCCAGGGTGAATGAATCTATAGGGACATCAAGTAGAATAAGAAATTCAGGGGTGGATGGTTACAGTAATAGGGACTGGGTAAAAGGGAGGTGATGTCAAGGAGTCCATGAAGAAAAAAGATTATTTGGAAACTGATCATGGTAACAATCATATAATTCTACTTGACATAACCAAATATGGAGTAATATGATGTATGTATTAAGTCCACCCCCCAAAAAGAGAAGCAACAAGAGGGAATGGGGAGGGGTGAGATATTGCATCAGACACAGATTGGAAACAACTTTTAACGATGATATTATTAGGGGCTCATATAACTCATCACAATCCACACATCCATCTATTGTATGCCAAGCACATTTGTGCCCTCATCATTCTCAAAACATTTGCATTCTATTTAAGCCCTTGGTTTCAGCTCCTCATGTAAAATCGGGGTTGAGAACCACAGCTCTTCCCAACTTTGTTCTACTCCGACTTTAAAAAAAAGTGTGATTCCCTGTTCAAAACCGCATAGTCACACTGGCAACATATTGACGTGGTTGCATTATGTGCCAATTGCTGGTATTTTTGTTTGGGATGGATTACATACGAATTTTGCAGGTCCAAACCCAACATTATAATGATAAATTTCCCTGTTTCAAGAGACATGAAATAGTAATAGGCCTTCAAAGGTAATTAATAATTTTATAAAGTTATATAGGAAAATAGACTGAGTATTTTGAACTGTTCAAATAGCTTAAGAATAATATTAAGTGAAGAATTAAATAGAAAATCAATTCCCATTTTATTTCCTGAGCTTTTTGCAAAAAAAAACTATCACTTATTTGTTCTACTGCCAAAGGTTTGTAAAATGCAATAATCCATTGTACATCCACACAGCAGAAAGAAAAAAATCACCAAACTCTCCATAGCTACCTTAACATAGCAAGAACGCCACGACTTGATAACATTCAGAAATTTGATATCTCTAAGTTAAAATTCTCTTGGACATTTTGGTGTTCTCGGCATCTCCTTTGACAAGGATGATACATTTCCACCCTCTTTTTCTTCTTCTAAGTCATGGACCATAGGAAGCAGTCTTCTAGGATTGACCTTGGCAGAGCTCTCATGGGATAGTGACTATGTTTTGGGCTGGGATCCTAATGATTGGCTTTTTGCAGTCACCCTCAGCTCCCCAGAAGAAAGACAACACTTTCTGTAGCCTAAGAAAGCCACATCTTTTTAATAAAGATAACAGCCAAAAACACCCTGTGGTCATGTGGTCACTTTGAGTTGTGACTAAGAATAATGGGGGTGATAATATAGATTACTGTGATTAAGAAAAAGATTCATGCCTTGATTTAATTGTGTTTACAGTCTATTGAGATCGTGCGTGTTAAATTAATTCCTGTTGGCAAACAATCTACTTGATCTGAATACTGAAAGTCCTTTGTTTGGTGAAAGCAAAAATACTATTAGTATTTACAGAATCCAACAGATTTTGAAACTTCAGTTGCGTATGGTATTTACAAACTTTTTTTTCCAACATTTACCTCATTCTACCATCTCTATTGTTATTCTTCACATTATAATTCAGGTGAGAAGTATATTGTCCCTTCCCCTACTTACAAGAAAAGAGCTAAATTCTTTTGTCAGATCAAATATATGATAATGTTCCTTAGAAGCAAATGGCTCACATACTTGGGACATGGACTCAGGAGAGACCAGTTCCTGGAGAAAAGCATTCTCCTTGGTAGAGGGGCAATGAATAGGAGAGAAGCCCTCAACATGATGGAGTGACACAGTGCATGTGCACACATTTGAAGTGCAACCATGGACTTCAAAGTCAGAACAATTAGGAGGATGGCATAGGACTGGGTGGTGTGCTTTTCTGTTGTCCTGAGTGGGAAATGATTGGACAATGCCCAATAGCAGCATCTTCTATGTGGAGAGATCATTTATTAAATTAATGTGAACATATTGACTCATTCGACTTACAATAATATGAGAAGACACCAAGAATGTAGCAGGTAACTCTTAGAATAGTGTTCTATTCTAAGAAGGAAGATTTTTTTCTGCTTGATAGTTCAGGGTTCTGAATCCCTGTGAGTTTGATGGTTTCTTATTCAGTACTTTGGATACCTTATATAGCTGTTCCTTGCTGCTGCTACAATAACAACAGTATAGGTATAAAGGTTCACTTTGTAAATTTCTTCACACTCTCAGAACTGTCATTATGTGGCTGTCAGTTTATTGTAATGTGGTGACGTGTGTGGCTGTGATTCTGGAAGACATGTCACTGGGACTTAAATGACAGTAGGGCCATCCAAAATGAACAGATTTCGATAGAGCATTCAGAGTGAAAACAGACTACACAGAAGGAATGCACTGTCCACTTCTGAATTGTTAGCCATTGAAACCCTAACAGTAGTGTTAAAAGATGGCCAGATGCTGAAAAACCCATTCATAGAAGCAAAGCATTGTCAGAGATATTGCCAGAAGATAAACCTTTGGGTCAGAAGAAACTCAAAATATGATCGATAAAGTGTTGCCTTCTCAAAGTGAGGTTACTATAATGCCATGGATGTTGCAAGGTCATTATTTTCTCATGAGGCACAATTCAAGATGAGAAAAAACAGCTTTAAATATAAATTGATATTTTGAACTTGAAATGTATAAAGGATACATCTAGGAAAATTTGAAGTTGTCAAAAATGAAATGCACAAGTACCAATATTGTAGGCATTAATGAGCTGGACTGAACTGGGGTTGCCTGATTTGAATGAGAAAATCATAGTTTGTTATGCCAGGAATTACATATTCAAGAGGAACAAAGATGACCCAACAGAATTATGAAATTATGGAACAGCATTGATTTACAGACAAGTTAATGATTACTGAAGCTCCTCCCCAAATGGCTGCATCAGTTCATTGTCTGGGAACTGCCAGAGGTCAAGGTTGGATTCAAAAGAAGATGCAGAGCAGGATAAAATAGCTAATGTCAAATGGATCCTTCTAGAAAGTAGCTAATATCAGACATACGTATGCTTCCATTGTGTAAACTATACAAAGGCATTTGATTATGTGGATCATCACAAACTATATATAGCTTTATGGAGAATGAGAATTCCAGAATACTTAATGTGGAACCAGCAAATGGATTAAGAGGTAATTGTGTGAACAAAACAAGGTCATGCAACATGGTTTATTATCAGGAAAGGTGTGTACCAGTGTTGTATCCTCTCTCTATTCTTTTTCCATCTATGGGTGTAACAAATAATCAGACAAGCTGACTACATGAAGATAAGGAAGGTTTATTAACAACTTATATTATGCAGATGATGCAAACTTGCTTTTTCAAAGTGAAGAGGACTTGAAGCACTGGCTTATGAAGCTAGAAGTTTGCAGCGTTCAGTATGTATTACAATTAAATGTAAAGGAAACCAAAATGATCACAACTAAACTGAGAGCTAAAATGATGATGAATGAGGAAAGGGGTGAAGCTGTCACGGTTTGTCCTACTTGGATCCAGTCAGTGCCCAGGGAGGCAGCAGTGAAGAGATCAAGTGGCACGTTGCATTGGGCAGATTTTCTGCACAAGAACTGTTTAAAGTGCCTAATAACAAGGATATTACTGTGAAGACTAAATTCATTTTCAAAAACGTCATATGCTTTTGAATGTTGGACATTGAATAGGAAGTCTGCTAATGAATTTGTGGATCTAAATTTTGGTGTTGGTGAGTACTAAAAGTACCATAGAGAGTAAAAAGTACAAGCGAATCTGTCTTTCAAAAAATATAGCCAGAATGCTCCTGAGAGTCAAATGGGAAGATTTTTGAAAAAAAAGGATTTTGAAGATGTTAGGAGTGGTTGTTCCCCACAGGAAGAGAGCGTGCTTGGTAAAACAATGGGGCAATGAAACTTAGGAATACTTTCAATGAGATGGAATGACCCAGTGGTTACAAAAATGGACTTAGACATGAGAACAGTTATGAGACATGAGAACAGATGGAGAGGACTGGGCAGTGTTTTGCTCTGTTGTGCTATAAGTTGTAACCAACTCAAAAGCACCCAACAGCAGCAAAATTAAAAACACCAAATTGGAATCAAGTCTTTGGGCTTTTAATCTCTGGAAGTGGAATTTGGATACAGCAAAATTTGACTAGCTAATAATTGGAGATTTTATCCAAGGAACATTTGCTTTTCAGATTTTAAACCACAATTTGGAGATAACGCAAAATATCAGAATGATAATACTTTGTGTAAAGCATTCATGGACATTTAAGCAGGCGTCTGTGTGCAAAGGTTAAATATTAACCTTCCCAAAGTTCATTTTTGAGGTATTAACCATTGAAAACCCTATGAATAGCAACAGATATAAAGTATAAAAATGTGTAACTCTTGATTAAATAGCAGTTTACTTTTCAAAACTGATATTTGAAAAGAGAAAATTAGCACTTAAATCTTCCAAAATGCCTGCCATTGACAATACTAGTGTTCCTGAGGTGTGTCTATAATCATACACAAGTTGATAATTTCCATCATTTGTCAGTATACTGCACTGGGGGGACTTGTGTTTTTCTGTGAAAAACTAATATTTTTCCGTGAGACAGTAATATTTCACATTCATCAGGATCATCCATGAAGAGCAACTTTCAAAGACCTAAAAATGAAATACAGCCTATCAAGAAGGACCTGACATTCCATTTCTGAGGGCTTAGCCACTGAAAACCAAATGAACTGCAGCAGGACATTGTCGGACATGGTGCCATAAGATGAACCTCTCAGATTGTAAGACCCTCAGCATACAACTGGAGAAAAGCTGCCTCCTCAAAGTGGTCAGTGTTTATGATGTGAATGAAGCAGAGGTTTGCAGACCTTCATATGCTCATGGGTTGTGATTCAGAATGTGAGGAAACATCTGTGAGCACCCACTAATTAGAAGTATGTGAAACTTATAATGTGCTAAGTATACATGTGGAAACATTGGACGTATTCATCAATGAATTGGTGTAATAAATATTGGTAACCTAGGCATTACTGAAATAAAATGGTCTGGCATTTATCATTTTGAGCCATATGATATTGAGGTTTAGTATTCTGGGAATGACATATTTTAGGGGAATTGTGTCCCATTCATCATCAAAAGAATATTTCTAGAATTATCTTGAAGTACAATGCCGTTTGTGATTGAATATCAACACACCAATAAGAATGGTTAGTTAATTTAAATATTATACAAATCTATGCAAAATCACTAAAGTTAGTAATAAAGAAATTAAAAACTTACAACTTCTTCAATCTGAAGTAATCAAATATGAGGTCAAAATAACTTGATAATTATTGGCAATTTAATGCAAGAGCTGACATCAACTAAGTAGCTGGAAAATATTGACATTGTTTTGCAAAATCAATGACTTTTTCATTGCAGTTACAGTTTTTCAAAAACATGAACAGGCACTATACGCATGGAACTCATCAGATGTACTAATTCATAGACAGTCATATGTGTATAAGAAAGAACTTTATATCAAAGAGGAATTTTATATTAAGAAAACACCATAGCCTAGTCCAGATCAGGTACATAAATCTGATATTACCCCATATGTCCAATACCAACCAATAAATCCTATTCAGACTCATGCAACACATTCAGTGATGCCAGAGACAAGAATGTCACAGGTCAATGAGTGCAAATTCTTGTGGATCTAGTGATAATGGAAGCATCTCAGCGCTAGTGTGTGTCTGCATGAGACTTCTCCAACTCCAGGGCTCTGGTTCCATCAAGGTAACTCCATGTGTCTTTTCAGCAGAAGATACAGCACAGAGTCTGTGTCTCACCACCAGGGAGGAAGAGAGGTGTCCCTAGTAACCCTCAGGAGAGGGCCATGCTCCTATAGAGATCTCATTGACTATGACCTATGTCACAGGCTAGACTCTACACCTTAGGAAGTGGACAGGAGATTATGTAACTGCCACATGGTTAAAATTGATTATATCTGTAAGAAGAGATTATAGAGGAGCTCTTCACTGTGAGCTAAAATAATACCAGGGTCTAGCTCGTGAAAAAGATTATCAGTTGCTCATATGCCAGTTCCTGTTGAAGTTGAAGATAACTAAAACAATTCCATGTGAGCCTAGATAGAACCTTTAACACACCCTGCCTGAATTTTGAGAACGTCTCAAAAACAAGTTTTACACATTGAACACTGGTGATAGAAAACCTGCTAGGTTGTGGGATGATATCAAGGACAATATAGATTTTTTAAAAAGCAAAAGGCAATTTAAAAGACAAGAAAGAAAACACATCTATGGATATCAGAAGAAACCCTGAAAGTTGCTCTTGAAACAGGGAGTAGCTAATGGAAGAAGAGTGAAGTGAAAGCACTTAACAGAGATTTTCAAAGGGAAGTTTGGACAGATGGAATGTTATAATGAATGTACAGGTTTGGAGTAAGAAAGTCAAAAAAGGAAGAACACACTCAATAAACTCAAACTGGAAAAACTGGGGGTGGAAAGCCTTAGGTGAAAATATTGAAGCAATTTATGGGTAAAGTATTGAACAAGACAGAGAACATGGAGAGATGATAAAAGGAGTACAGAGTGTTAAAAAATATCATTGAAAGGCAACCATGTAGAGATGCAGTATATGGTCAAGAACCAAGAAATGCAAGCTGCATTAAAGGCATCAATGAAGACTAAAGTTGTATAAATTGAGAGAACACCACAGAAATGTTACCACAAACTGACTGGAAGTACTGGAAACACTTAGCTGTCTATGTCAAGAAATTGGAAGACAATTATAGTGATACCTTGGTTATAGAATGGCTCCACACTCTAACTTTCCACTACTCAAGCTGCAAAGTTAGAAAAAATATTCATTGTGGCATGGCTTATGGTAGAACCAAAAATCCAACTTGAAAAAAATGCAAAAAACCCTATATGACTGACAGTGAGTCACGAATAGCATCTCACCATGAACACAAAGGAGTGACACTTTAATCTAAGTACCACTTTCACTCAGACAACATACAGCACTTGTGTGGTAGTGAGTTAAAACAACTAGCTTGTGGGATCACGAGGTGTCAAAGGGATTAGATACCAGGCTTCAAGAACTAAAAAGCATAACATTGCATGCTCACTTTCCTGATATGATCGCTGAGGACAAATGTGAGCATAAGCTAATGTGGTGAAGAAAGCTGATGGTGCCCGGCTACCAAAAGATGTAGCATCTGTGGTCTTAAAGGCTTGAGTAAACAAGCGGCCATTCAGCTCAGAAGCAATAAAGCCCACACGGAAGAAGCACACCAGCCTGTGTGATCATGAGGTGGTGAAGGGATCCAGTGTCAGGCATCAATAAAATTATATTATTATTAATGAGGGGGAGTACAGATTGGGGACCCAAAGCCCATCAATAGGTGAGGTGACATCCTTTTGCAGAGGGGTTACAAGGAGGAGATGAGCCAGTTAAGATTCAGGGTAGTAGCAATGAAATATGCAACCTTCCTCTAGTTCCCAAATGCTGCCTCCCACCCACTATCATGACCCCAATTCTACCACATAAATCCAGCTAGACCAGGAGATGTACAGTGAAGTTGGAAACATGGGAAACTTAGGATAGATGATCCATCAAGACTAGTAATAGGAGTGGTAATACCAGGAGGGTGGAGGGATGGAGGAATAGA
>PVJH01030204.1:0-25079 GCA_004026705.1 Nesogale talazaci
TTTTTTTTTTTTTTTTTTTTTTTTTTTTTTTTTTTTTTTTTTTTTTTGTGGAATCACTGCCCTGATGGGAGTAGGAAGCCCAGCCTTGCTCCTGGAGAGCTGCAGCTGGATTTGTACTGTCAACCCTGTGGGCCACAGTCCTGCACACAACCACTAGGCCACTGGGGCTCAGCCTTGGCTTGCTCCTTTAGATCAATTTTGTCTGAGATAAGGATTGTAAACCCTGCTTTTTTTCAGCTGCAATAGGTTTAGTATACTTTTCTCCAGCCTTTGATTCTCAATCTATTTTTTGCTCTAATCTTGAGATGTGTCTCCTGTCAGCAACGCATTGAGGTGTTATGTTTTCTAAGCCTGCCTGCTAGCCTCTGACTTTCAATGCCTGAGTTCAGTCCATTGATATTCAGACTCTGCTGTCATCTCATACCTTTTGTGTTAGGTGTTTTCCCACTTCCTTTTCTTGTCAGTGTGTGTGTGTGTGTGTGTGTGTGTGTGTGTGTTTCCCTCTTGACTTCTTTCCACCCTTAAACCAATGCTATCTTGGGTGCTGTTTTATCTTTGTTACCCTTTGTGTGGGGTTCTATGTGGTGACCTCTTTTTTTGTGTTCTGTGAATGATGTTCTTCTCTCCATACTGGCAGAGAAGGATCTTTTGTAGTGCTGGGTTTCTTTTCACATAATTTTTGACTCTTATTTCTCTATCTATCTCGATAGATAATTCAGTTGGAAAGAGTACTCTTGGGTTTGTGTTATTTTCTTTCAATATTTGGAATATGTTACTCCAATCTCTCCTCTTCTTCATAGTGATTACTCATAGGTCTTATCATGTTTTTATTTAGATACCTTTATATGTGAATGCATGTTTTTTACCCAGCTGCTCTCTTGATTTTTCTCCTTTTCCTCAAATTTGGATATATTAATAATCATGTGTCTTGTTGACTTATTGGGATTTAGTTTAGCTCTTATTCTTTCAGTCTCCTGAATGGTTGCTGGCTTTTCAATCATTCAACTGGGGATGTTTTCCTCCAAAAATTCTCTTGCTATTTGTGTTGTTGACCTCTTTGTTGTGTCTTCCTCTGGAAATCCAGTTATTCTGATGTTGTTCCTGTTCATAGCATCAGACATAGCTTTCATATTTTCTTCAGCATCTCTGATAATCTTATTTGACTTTTTTTTCAAGTATGTCCAAATCTGCTTGGCTGTCTCTAGATCACCCTTTTGGTTCTCTGTCTCCTCCAGTTGATTGACAAAGTTCGTGAATTTGATACTGGATTTTGTTGTCTTGTCTCTAAGCTCTTGTATTTCCCTTTGGTTTATGGACTTTATCTCCTCTTTCCTTTCATATTTTTTTCTGCATCATTTCCCTCATATCCTATATCACTCCAAGCAGCCTTCTGAAAATGGCTTTCTGTATCAGATCAGTGTCTGCTTTTTATACGCTTGCCATTAATTTCAGGACTTCTTCTAACATTGCCTTTGTTTCTCCTTTTTTTTTCTTTCATTGATGTCATGGAGACTTATTGCTGTTTTCTTTGTACTGTTTTAGAGGGAAATGGTGTCATTTTCCAGAGAGTTGTAAAAACCTGGGCTCTCTCTGGGAGACTCAGAGGAATTTCTTGGAATTGTCTGCAGCTAATTGCACTATGGGTTTGTACTACTGCTTTATCCTCCTGTGGCTTTACTCTTTCCCTAGTCAGCCAGTAGCCAGCTGTTATTTGGAGGGCAAGCTGGATGGTCTTTTTAGGGAACATTGGGTGGGTGGGTGTGGACCCATGAGAATGTTGCTGCATTGGATGATCTCTCATGAAGATATTGTGATGTAGCCCATGGCAGCTTGAGTTGCCACAGACCATGTCTGGGGGTGCCTGCTGCAATGGGTGTTCTGCAGAATGCATGCAGGTTTGCTTGCTTTGCTGTGGATGGTGGGCAGAATTTCCCTTGTCAGCTAGATTGCCACAGAATTTGGCAGTTTTCCACAGCAGGGTGTAGCACTGGAGATTGTTGGTGGAGCTGCTTTATGCCATCCGAGATACTATGGTAGGCAGGAGGTGTTCCCTCAATCCTGTGGGACCACAGAGGATGGCCAGCATCTCCCCTAGCCATTTAGAATGAAGTGGAATGTCGATTGAGGTTTCCTTCACCATGTGAGAACCCTCAAGTGATGGAAAGACCTGTGTTAAGCTTCGGAAAGCGGGAGGCTATGATTTCCCCCAGGGTAAGGGGGTGAACATTTCCCAGCCAAAGGCTATGCCTCAGAGGGCATAAGAGTGGGCAGGATTTCCCTCGGAGTAAACTATGTGGGCTTTTCTAAGCTGCAGGTTACATTGTAGAGAGCAGACCTTGCATAGCTTGGTGCAGTGCAGGTGTAATTTTTCTATGTTAATGGGTGTGGCCTGGAGCTTGTCAATGGCATGTGAGAGAAAACATAATAGAAAACAAACTCCCTTCCCCAAATTCCAATCCTGCAGAAACTCTGAGGTGAAAGAGAGAAGGGAGAAAAACAAAAGTAAAGATATAACTGAGATCTGATCACCATTGGTGGTGCTGGAGGGGTTTAAACCCTGTCAAGAGGCAGTGGCTATGTTGAGATAAAGTCCTTCATTTGGTCAAAGAAGCCCTGCTCTGGCTGAAACTGTAGTGGGCCTAGGGTTAAACTTTAGCTGGCAGCCACAGCAGTCAGCCCAAAGCCCACAGCTCCTGAAAATCTGGTGGATCAGTGCCACTTATCTTTATGGTGCTCCTCCTGTGATCCAGCAATGAGGTATTTCCCTCTTATTTGATCTCATGTGCCAATTTCTGCAGTGTCCCTCTGGAATATGTTACTTGGTTGACATCCTCCCAGACGTCTCAATTCATTGTGTTTTCTATTTTCTTTACCTATACCATAGTTCAAATTCATCATTTCTTCTTCAGTCTTCCATAGTTAATATCCAACTTTGACTAGTATATGTGGTGATTGGAAACACATAGTTTGGGTTAGTTACACAGTAGCCCCCAGGGTAATATCCTTAATTTGAAACACTTTAAAAGAGTCCTGTGCAACAGATATACTTAATTGAATGAATTGTTTTGATTGTTGTTTCCATGAGGATTGATTGTGGATATTGGTCCAGTTGTAAGGATTTTTGTGTTATTTACATTGAGTTATTTACAAACTAAAGGCTGTACTCCTTGAAATTCTTCAGCAAGTGTGCCAAGTCTTTTTACCTTTCAGCAAGCAAGCTGGTGTTATCCGAATACTGCATCTTGTTAATAAGATTTCCTTCAAGCCTGATGCTATCTATATATCTGTGGGTTGGGACCCCTTTGGGGGTCACCCAATTCATAACAATAGCAAAATTACAGTTCTGATGTAACAAACAAATAATTTTATGGTGGTGGTGGGGTCTCCACAACATGAGGAACAGTATTAAAACGTTGTGGCATTATAAAGGTTGAGAACCAGGGACACGATTGTGTGTGTGTGTGTGTGTGTGTGTGTTCAGTAGAATATCTTACCTCAGAACTTTTATATATCAAACACTAGCTGAGTTCTGTAAACAATTTACCTGAACTCTAATTTGTGGAGAATTGAGATTTTTTTTTACTATGGTGATTTTGTTATCCCATTCCATGCTATGCTTTTCATTTTATTAACATATTTGATTTATTTCACTAGCATTTAATATTTTTACATATAAGCCTTGTACACATTTTGTTAATTTTTAGATCTTTTGAGTGACATATAAAGACATTGATTGTTAATTTTGGTGTCTCTGTGCTCATTACTAGCACATAAAAATTTAAATTATCTAAAAATAATGATCATGTTATCTGTATTTATTTAATTTTTGACTATCAATTTTGTTTTTTAGATATTTAGAGAATCTCTCTACAGATAATCAAGTTGTATATAAGTGCTGTGAAGTCAAGTCCTACTCACAGTAACAGTATGTACAAAATGCATTTTGTAGAGGGCCTTCCTCTGTTCTCATTGCCTATCTACTTTATCAAGCATTATGGTTTTTCTTGGGACTGGGCTTTCATAGAAATGTGTGCAAGTATTTGAGACAAAGTGTTGCCATATTTGCTTTTAAGGAGCATTCTTGCTGTCCTTCTCCCAAGATAGATTAGCTTGTTCTTTTGTCAGTCCACCATATTTTCCATATTATTCTTCATGACCACAATTAAAATGAATTGATTCTTCTTTGGTCTTCATTTTCCATGTTCAACTTTAAGATTCATGTGAGGTGATTCAAGTTTTCATGGCTGGAAGTAAGGCAAGGTGCACCTTACTGTTTATAATAACCTACTTTATTTTCAATAGTCTAAAGAGGTATTGTGCATAAGATTTACCCACAGCAATGTTTTTATCTTTTGACCGTTGCTGCCATGCAAGAAGAAATTCTTGTTAACTTCAAAATTTTTCCCAGTTATCATGATTTTAACAATCGGTCCAGATGTCAGGATCTGGGTTTTGTTAGCATTGAATTGTAATCCACATTTACAGTGGAAATTCGTAATCTTCACTAGCAAGGGCTTCAAGTCTTCATCACTTTCACCAAACAAGGTTGAGTTGTCTGTATAACTAATACTATTAGTGAGTCTTCCTTCCATCCCGATAGAGCATTCCTCTTCATATAATCCAGCTTTTAAAATCATGATTGGGTTCTTGATCTGTCAAACAGTTTGTCTAAGTTTATCGCTATATTTATGTATTTTTTGCTTTTAGTCGTGGAAGCAGCAGTGCAGAGATCAAAAGATGTGTTGCGTTGGTAAATCTGATTCCCAAGACCTGTTTAAAGTGTTGACAGCAAGGATGATATTTTGAGGACTAAGATATGCCTGGCTTAGCCTATGGTATTTCTCCATTGCTACTAGTGCATGTTAAAGTTGAACATTGAATAAGGAAGATCCGAGAATAAACAATGCTTTCAAAGAATATTGAAAGTACCACAAAGTGCTAAAAGGTGAAAACAAACCTTGAAAGAAGCCTCGCCAGAGTGTTCCATAAAGGCAAAGATGGCAAATTTTGCATTACATACTTTGGGCATATTGTTAGGAGAGACTAATTCCCAGAAAAGGCAATTCTGCTCGGCAAAGGGAAGGACTAGTGATAAAGAGGAAGACCTGCACTGAGATGGATGGACACAGAGGCTGCAACAGTGCTCAAGCCTAGGAAGAGTGATGAGGAAGGCCCAGAGCCATGCCGTGTTTTGTTGTGTTGGGTCTCTGATTGCTATGCTTCCTACTCGACAGCACCAAAAAACAATAAAAACAATAGGGGATTTCAATGATTGACTTTTCAATGCTGAACTAATTTTACTTTTCTGTAATGATTCTACTTGGTCATGGATTATAGCTATTTTTAATATGTACTGATGTATATAATACTTTGTCGAAGATGTCTGCACTTATGTTGATGAAAATTTGATTTCATCTTTTCTTTCTGTGACTTTCTCCCTTAATTTTATTGCCTATTTTGCAAAAGGAATTTGAAGATGTTTACATTTCTATTTCTGAAACACATTGTGAAAAATCGGGATTATTCATTCAACATTTTATAAAATCCTTCAGTGAAACTGTGTGAACCTGCTAATTTCTTCTTTGAAAGATTTAGAATTCATAGAAACATCAGATAAATCCTGATAAAGGTTCATAGGACAAAATACTTGGCTACTGCTTTTCAAAACTGTCATAATCTTCAAGAAGAAATATTAGAGACAAGAGGAAGAACATAGGTAGATAAGATAATTAAACCTAATATGCTATCTTAGATCAGTTCCTGAAAGAGAAAAAGAGCACTAGGCAGCAGTTGTAAAATATGGATCTAACCTTGGACTGTCGTAGTTGTTAAGTGGTATCATGTCAATTCCAATTTATACAGATCCTGTGTTAAACAGGAAAAGACAGTCAATTTCAGCATCTTTATAATTCCTTTTATGTTTGAGCCCATTGTTGCAGTTTCTGTGTCAGTTCATCCCCTTAAAGGTCTTTCTGCAGACGATGCAATCATAATATATTAATATTGGGTGTGTAACACATGTACCATAATAAAATTACATACTTATTAAATACCCAATGAATTGTTGCAGCTTATGTTATTCATGGTCCTGATTCATTTAATCTATGCTGTAAAATTTATGTGTAGAGTTCATAGGATTATCCTTAATCCTTTTACTGTTTCTAGGGTCTATAATAAGAGGCCCTCCCTTATACTTGATGTTGGGCATTTGTTTTTTCCCTTTTAGTCCTGTCTGTTTTACTGCAAGTTTGTGATGTTATTTTATTTTTCGAATTTATTGACAATTTTTTTTTTTTTTTTTTTTTTAGGCATCACTGCCCTCAGGTGGTGGGAGTAGGAGGTCCAGCCTTTGCTCCTGGGAGCCGGAATTGAACCTCCATCCCAGTGGGCCGCAGTCCCGCGCACAACCACTACGCCACCGGGGCTCAGCCGACAATTTCTATGATCTGATATTTTGCTACTTTAATTTTGTTTTAATTTTCAATGTGTTTGTATTCCTTCTGGATAAATATTTTAGGTTTCTTTTTCCTTATTGCTTTTTTTGTTTGTTTCTTTTCTGTTATTGTTTGATTGTTCTGGTTTTGGAGATGGTTTTTCAGAAACTTTTTCTCTTTTTCAATGTATGTATTTTTTATAACACATTTTCCTCTCTACATGAATTATGTTTCACAAATCTTCACATATTCTCATTTCTTTCAAATTTTAAAGATATTTTGTTTAAATTGAATATTATTTAAAAGTATACTATTTAGTTTCAAAGTATCTTGATATTTTCTGTTACTTATTTATACAAAGCTTGACTTTAATTTCATCGTGCTGTCTTAATTAGTCTTCTATATTTACCTCTCTAGTTGTAATATTCATTGAAATGGCTACACAGAACTCACAATTGAAATCCATAATTCAAAGGTTTTGTTTTTAAAGAGAGGAAGCAAGTTGTAATGTTAATTAAAAATGGTCAGGATTGAATTGTTTTTTGGGACATGTTACAAATCTTTCATGTCTGATAACAAATCTCCAAAGAAGCATACCTCTCTGCAGTAAGCCGCAATCCAAAGACTTTCAACTCAATCTCCATGGGTCAGCAAGGGTAGTTATAAAAATTAGGTATTCAGAGGCACGCTTCTTCAGTAAACATCAGCCCAAAGGCACCCAGTTTCATTTACATGGCTAAAGAAGTTCACTTCCTGAAGTTAATTGCCCAGAGTTACCACAGTCTCTAAGCCAGCCACCTGCACAAAAGCATAGCTTTGCTTGAACCATGGATTAGGAAGTTCATCACCATGTTCTGGGTCCTGGCTCCTTATTCTGGTGCTGCTTCTCTGATGGCATAGCTTTCTTCTGGATCCAGGTGGTTCACTATGGAGAGATCTTGAGTCCAGCAATTGACTTTGACTAAAAAACACATTTAATAATTGATTATTTCTGCACCATTGAAACATACCATGTCTAATTGAATTTCCTTAAGTTTTTTGAGATTGCTCCTATGACCTATTTTTCTGTATATTAATGGACATATTAAAGGAATGTGTATTTTGTTGTTGTTTGGGGTGTTATAATGTGCATATATATTAGGACCTGTTGTGTGATCATGTTCACTGTCTTTGTGTGGATTCAGACTCATAGTAACACTATAAGATAATAGAACTGCCTCTTTGGACTTACCAGAGTTTAAAATTGTTTTAGGAGCAGACACCCTCATTCTTCTTCTATGGAGTGCTTCATGGGTTTAAACCCCTGATCTTCAGTGTATAGCCTGTCTTACCATTGTGGTTTCTTTGCAATATAATACCGTTTAATTATATTTATATTTTTGCTAATATTCTGCTAATTTTATCAGTTGTTGAAGGAACTATACAGAAGTCCTCAACTATAATTTTGGATTTGCATACTAAGAATGCAAGAAATGTGGAAGAAAGCATAGAGTACACAATGCGTTAATCATACTAATATCAATAGTCATAAGGCCTATAATTTTTGTGGTGTTCTCTTTGAATCTCAAAACGTCTGCTTCATGAACCCTAGATCCAACCAATCTTCAGAAGATTTGATACAAAGAGAACATATAACATATTGAGTTCTTTTTAGACCACTTATCATATGATGAAGGGGAGAAAATAGCATACACACACATACAATTTTAAGCAGGTCTATGATGCTTGGCACTTACTGGCAGCAGTCCAATCTGAGGAACAAATTTCAAGTCACTAAGAGCAGATGACAAGGATTTCTGTCCTATCTTCATACTGCCTTCTTTTCTGTGCAGCATGATACAATTTTTAAGGTTAACTTTATCCTTCGAGATGGCAGATGTGGGTACCAGCACTTGGCCTGGGTGACTTTCAAACATATACTTAACCTGTTCTAGACTGCCGGAATCTAAAATACTTGGAATGCCAAGCTTTAGATTATTCTAAATTTCAATGACCCCATATACTTCTGAACAAAGCAAATATATTTCAGTTCTTTATATTTGGATTATTGATTTACTGTTTTCTGAGGATAATATCACTACTTTATGACTTCCTCTAATCCTAAAGAGCTTTTCAAGACTCTTCCATTCTCCTTCAATATTTAGCCCTTACCCCCCCCCACCCCCCATTATCTTTCAATTCAGAACTTCTCTTGAAGGAAGTGACTCTGATTTTAATTAGTTTTCTCTTTTATATTACTCTACATGTTTCCAATTAAATTTGCATACTCCTGAACTTTATGCATTTGATGTTTCTGAATTCTGCTTGACCAGAGCAATTCTGTCCCTATGTTTGCAAAAATTATTTTCCAGAATGAATATTTTTCTTAATTCTAGGACATCTGACTATATCCTTTTTCAGATTCAGAAAACTTTGTCTTTACAATTGTGCATTTTTAAAATAAAATGACTGAAAAATTCTACATTTCTTTACTACACAACTCAGCAACTAGGCTCACTTCCACTAAGTTGAATCTTAGACATAGTAAGCCAATAGGGAAAGGTAGAATTGCTCCTATGGATTTTCAAGAAGAGAAATCTTTGCAGGAGTAGAAAGCCTAATATTTTTCCAATGCAGTAGCTGAAAGTTTTGAACTGCTAACCTTACAGCTAGTAGCCAATGTATAACCCACTCACTGACTAGAAGCCTAGCTTGTCCAATGTCATTATTGTATTATAGAAGCAATAGATTTCCCTTACTTTCTCAAATGTGGCAGATTAGGTTTCTAGGTTCTTTGCCATTTTTCTTGGAGAATATGTAAGGGATGAATACTTTTTTCTCTTCTCATACTTAACCTGTTCACCAACTTAAATACTTAGTAAGCAGACATAAGGAACAAATGGAAGAACTTATAGCTATGAGGAGATCCAGGAGACATAAAAGAATAAAAAATGGCAAAAGAGAAAGAAAATTATGTTCTCTGACTTTTAAATTACCGTGGCTCATCACTTAACTAAATTGGCACTTCTTGTGAGGAAACTTTGACTACTCTGATCTGCCTTCCTAGATTTTCTGCTCTCATGAAGATCACTTGAGATAAATGTAGGCTTCATCAGAATGAGCAACTCTGTTACTGAGTGGGTACTTGCTGAAAATGATTTATTTTGAATAGCTATTCCTGTTAAATTAACATAAAATCATACTCTCTGTGTTTTGAAAACTAGCTTGAGAAAGAAAACCTCTATGTGTAATTTGACTATAACATCATGCCATTTTTTACAATGTTTAGTCAATGTCAAAAGCACTCTACTTTTCTTCAATGAAGCACTATAATCATGTGTGCTTTAGCATGCCATGTGAACTAGACCTGAAGGAACCCAATCTTCAAAATTACTGCTAAAGAAATGATGAATTGACTATTCTGAACTCCCTGTCTGTTGTGATAGTGTGAATAGACAATATATATACATATATATGACTATCATTATTTGGCTGGTATTTTGTAATGGCTTGCGCTAGGCCCCAAATTTAAAATATATCATGATTATTTTTTGTTTCTCTCATTGTTGTCACTATTGTTTTAGTTCTTTGTGAAGATTCCATAAATACAAATGTGAACTCATCAAGTAGAATAGAAAGTTATTTCTTGCTCATGTCCATGCTTGTTGTTGCCAGCTGCTTGTGAACTGGTTGCAGCTCACAGGGAACCTGCATCTAGCAGAATGCAACACTACTGCGTCTTGTGTCATCCTCACCATTTTGTTTGAGCTCATCATGCAGTTACAGTCAGTCCATCTTGTTGAAGGTTTTCTTTTTCTTTGTTGCTGCCCTTTTAGTTTACCAACCATGATGCCCTTACCCAGTGACAAATACCCCCTGTCAACTTTCATAAAGTATGTAAAACAAAGTCTCACCTCCTTTGCCTCTAAGGAACATCTATACTTCCAAGACAGATCTGCTGATCTTTTCATAGTCCATGGTGCTCTTCATAGCCGATGACACCACCCCAATTCAAACATTGTGATTCTCCTTTGATCTTCCTTATTTGATGTCCAAATTTCACATGCATATAGGAAAATACCATGGCTTGAGTCAAGTGCATCTTAGTCCTCAAAGTAAAATCTTTGATTTTCCATACTTCGAAGAGGACTTGTGAAGCAGAGTTAGCTAATTCAATATGTCTTTTGATCTTGTGACTACTATTTACATTAGCTTTGGTTGTGGGCAAAGTCTTTGACAACTTCAACCTTTCCTTCATCTATCATGGTGTTACTATACTGATTCTGTAAACCTAAGGCAGTTGTATTTGTAGCTTTACTTTCATCATGGTCTTGAGGTCTTTCTTATTAATTTTTGCAGGCCTGCAGAATTATACTCATGAAGTTAATAAAATAAACATTAGGTGTGTCATGAAATCAATTATTGTTGCTCATGGAATGAATTCTGTCAAGGTGATGGCTAGGGATTATATCAAGTAGACACCTCTGGGTAATTACAGGGGCAGAGTTCAAAGCATAAATTTTGGAGAAGCCTGATAGCACCTCCTTGGCATCTTACGTCTTTTTGTAGAGAGAGGACCTGGGGAGAGCTGAATCCTCTTTGCCCCTTCACATTTGGCTGATGATGAATCTTATTGTTGTTTCCTCAATTTACTGCTGTGTTGTCTGCTGATCCTAGAAGCTGCCAGAAAACTACTGCTAGTGGATTCATCCAGCTGACTTCAAACTGCTATATCCTTTAGCCTGTAACCCCATTGGTCTTTGCTTCATCAACCTGGTCTGGCTCCTTGATCTTCTGTTGTGTCCATCACCTGCTGATCGCAGGAGCTGTAAGCATACTGCTTTGACTTGAACTGGACTGGAATTACCTTTGAATTGAACTGGACTGGAATTATATGTACAACTGTGCAGGCCATTTATTTTTAGATGAATAATTATTTATTTTAATGTTTTTATCAATAGAAAATTCACTTACCATACAACCATAGTTAAGTCACTTTTAAAAAGACACACGTATCATTACAATCAATTATAGTGCTCTCTCTCTCTCTCTCCTCTCCTGCATTCATTGTTTACTCTTAACTCCCTATATTTCCCCTCATACCCATTAAATCATTGCATCAGTTATTTTCTCCATGCATTCACTCCTTGTGTGTTTCATAACCTTAACAGGAACAATAAAAAACAAAATGAAACAGAAAGAAAAATAAAGTAAAGATAAAAAAGTGTGAAAGAACACCGACCATATTAAATAAAAGGCAGAGAGGAAAATTCTATCAAGGAATAAGCAAGGCAAATTTAAATCTACAGAAAAATTCAAGATGTGTCTAAAGCAGTGGTTCTCAACCTTCCTAATGCCTCAACCCTTTAATATAGTTCCTCATGTTGTGGTGACCCCTAAACATAAAATTGTATTCGCTGCTTCTTCATAACTGTAATTTTGCTATTTTTAAAAAATTTTAATGTGAATATCTGATATGCAGGATGTAATTTCATTGTAAAAAATTGAGTATAATTAAAGCACAGTGATGAATCACAAAACAACATGTAATTATATATTGTGAAATATTTATTTCTAATCACAAATCAATGAAAATGTGTCTTGAAGCATGGTTAAAATGGGTAACAGCCTTCACACCAGGTCCTCATATGTGGGTGAACCCATCTGTAGATCGAGAGAGGAGCAGTGTGTCAGTTCCTAAGACCATCGGAAATTTATGTTTTTTGATGGTCTTAGGAAACCCCTGTGAAAGATTCATTTGATCCACTAATGGGCCGTGACCCACAAGTTGAGAAATTTTTGTCTAGAGGGCAGTCATCTGACCAGGTATCATATCATACCCTAGTTCTATCTACCATAAGCAAGTTTACAATAATCTCTGTCTGATAAAAAAAGCTGTTCACAACTCTTAATTGTGACCAGAGAGTATCTTCCAGAGGTTTTACCAGAATTTGGGCTATCATTGTCTTTGATAGCCTTCTACAAATTGTGTGTTCACAATATAAACTATGGTACTTTCTACATCATAATTAGATTTTGTTTTTGTCTTAGTCTGGGTACACTAGAGAAACAAACCCATGGACACACATGTGCATTTAAGAAAGAGCTTTAAATGCAAGAGCAACTGAATATAGAAAAAAACATCCAGTTTGGATCAAGTCCATCAGTTCGGTATTAGTTCATATGTTTGATACCAATTGTGGCAATCACCTAACCTGGTATCAATTGAGTAAGGGTGGAGTCAAGCCCATTATTCTGGAGATAGCCAATGAGACCTTTGTGTGGCATGGTCTTCTCCTAAAAGTTCTGGGAAATTTCTTCTTGGAAGCAGGAGACACTATCTCTTGGCTCGCTGCATGGGAGACATTGCAGCTGATAAGACATATGCAGCATGTTGATGGACCCTTAGCCCAGGAAACTGGAGGAGTCACAGTCTCCAATGCTGAGATGATTCTATCACTACTGGATACACAAGACTCTGCACCCACTGACCTGTCATTGTCCTGGTGTCATTGCATGTGCTTTGTGAGTCTGAGGACTTTATAGATTGGTATCAGACATATGAACTCATATGAGAAATGATCAATGACTGTACTGGGCTGGGATGTTTTCTCAATGTTTAATTGCTCTTGTATATAAACCTCCTTCTTATACACATATGGGTGTTTATGGGTTTGCTTCTTTAGTCTACCTGGACTAAAACAGCAATCTATAAAGTTTTCTTCAGACTCACAAAACACATGCAATAACGCCAAATGCAGGAAGATCACAGGCCTGTGGGGTGGAAAGTTGTGCTATAAGCATCTCAGCATTGGAAGGGATCTCCATGGGGTTTATGCAGGTCCAGGGTTCTCCCTGTCATTGATAGCTTTAGGTGTCTTGTCAGTTGGGAGTCTTTCAGGGAACGAGTAGAGAGAGAAAAATGTCTCCTGCCTCCAAGGAGGAAATACAGGAGTTCCCAGAATTCTCAGAAAGTAATGTTCACACAGAATCCTCATTGGTTATATCTTGATTGACAGGTCAGACTTCACCCTTTCATTTATAACCTTCTCAAATTGACACCAGATTATGTAACTACAGAAGTTAACATTTTTGGCTCAGATAAGTTAATGTGCTTCTTCCATGTGAACTTAATTGACACGTCACTTAGATGGTTGCTTGTTCGCATACCAACCTTTAAGACCCCAGACACTCTTCCAATTGAGCTAAGCGTAATCGGCTTTCTTCACCACACTTTGCTTTAGCCTCCTTATCTTTAGTGATCTCTCCATGAGAGTGGTTATAGAGCAAGGTCATAGTAAAAGAACTAACTCTTCTTGGTTTAGGGCTAAACTTCAAGTGAGAATTTAGAATCCATCTGCTTGTTCATGGGTTATGAATGACTTTGGATTGTTTTAGCGGTCATATTATCATTTTAATACAAATAAACAAAGAAAAAAACATAAAAAGAAAAAAAAACCAACAAGCCTAAGATAGCAAAAAACAAAGCAAACCAAAAGTAAAAACATTTTCAATCCTTTCCTGGGGGTTAAAGCTAATTACACTAACATTTTATCCAATAGCATAGAATTTTAAATACTCTTGTAAAAAGTTTATATGAGTATAGTCCAATGGTGAATTGCAATCAATGAATTGTTGCATTGTAGATTGAATTCTTAAATGATTGAACTATATTTACACTGAGCATGGGGGTGTTGGTGCAAAGAGAAAATTTTCAGTAACATTTCTTAAAAAGGCAGATCATTGTCTATCAAATTAATACTTGTCATATTAATTTCAGGGGAAAATTGAGCTAATAAATTTAAGTTGGCTTTAGGTCCCCTTTCCTTGGATGCCAATTAAGCCAGGGGCCTTAATCAAGGTCCAGCTTCTGTATTTTCAAAATCTTGAGGGATTATTACTTGCTTCCTCAAGGTATTTGTTCCTATGCCTAATCCAGAGGTATTTTTGAAGGAGAGCTTAATTTGTTCAGCTAGTTCTTCCACTGAGCACCTTCTGGTGTGTACCATGGAGAATGTCATTTTATCTATAACATCGGCATATGCAGTCATCATCCATACTTAGTCTATAGTGTGGTTCACTGAGCATTGGGGTAAAATTTATTCAAAATGTCTACCCTGGATCATATAGTCAACATTTCTCTCCCCTTAGCTTCCCTGCAATTATTGTTTTTATTGTTTAGAAGCCTTTCTCAACATAACGTGGTTGCTTCCCATTTACCCACTGTGTTGGTCTTAGTAGACTAGAGAAACAAATTCATAAACACTCATGTGTATAAGAAAAAGCTTTATATTCAAGAGCAATTGAATATTGGAAAAACATCCCAGCGAAATGTAGTTCAAATACATGTCAGATATTAGCCCATTTGTCTGATATCAATCTATAAAGTCCTCTTCAGATTCACGAAATACATGCAATGATGTTTAATGGAGGAAGATCAGAGGCCAGTGGGTGGAAAGTCTTGTGGATCCAGTGGCATTGTAAGCATATCAGTGTCCTGCTTGTGTCCTACCTTCAACAAGCTTAGCACCTTCACATGATGTAATCAACCTGCAACCTGATTGACAGACTAAACTCCACACCTTCATTCTTAAGTCACAAATTGAGACAGATTATGTAACTAGCACACTCAACATACACTCCAATAGAAAAATAAGTGCATCTTCTGCAATGTAGATGCTTCATTTCCTTGATCTTACCTTGATTTACCGACTAGGTTCTACTCTCATTTCTATGCAGGGCCTGGTCATCTATCATAGTTTTGTCTTAATGTTGTGTGGCATCAAGTGGATGATCTTCTTATGTGTCCCCATTCTTAAAGTAGTGACCCCAAGCAATGTGGGATTTCCACTCTTGAGATTGTTCCTTTGATGCTCATAGCAGGAAGATGATGTATTATGGTTCATAGCCATAGGCAGATTATCTATGCCTTTATTTTGGAATTAACCTCTCAGATTTGTTTAATTGGTGTTTCTTCTTATAAGAGTGGACTCTTACAATATTTATTCTTTTGTGACTTTCTTACTTTGCTCAACATAACATTTTCCATATCCTTCAATATCATGTGGCATTTCATGCTTCATTCACTGTGTTTTAGGGGTGAGTAATAGTCCACTATGTGCATGTACCATAGATTCTTTATCTATTTTTTCACTTTTGGGCATTTGGGCTGCTTCCACTTTACTGTTATTGAGAACCATGCAGCTATAAACATAAGGGAGCATATATCCATTTGTGATTTGTCTTTTATTTCTTTGGAGTATATGCTTAATGTGGTATTGCTAGGTCATATGGGTTTTCAATTCCCAGTATTGCCATATCATTTCCATAGTGGTTGTATTTGTTTACAACCAATAACAGAGGATATGGCTTCCTTTCTCTCCACAACCTCTCTTTACCATTTGTTATTTTCTGTTTTTGCCATTTCTTGATATAAATCTCTTCCTGTACACAACACATATGTGCATGACTGGCTTTGTTTTTCTAGAGAGCTCAATGTAAGACTGTCAACATGTATTATTCTTGTTTATTTAGAAATAATTGTAGGCCTTCACTATGCAAGCTATTGATGGAACAATAAAGGTGAAATCCACATAGTCTGCAAAATAAAACTCTAGCTACTGGGAAAAAACGTTGAAAGATTGGAAGAGAAAAATAAAAACATACAGAAAGTGATCCCATTTACAGGCTTAACATTACATTTTCCTTCAGATTTAATTAAGCAACCCAAATAATTACTTGCAATTGTGTATGGCATGTTATGATAAAACTCACAGGTTTTTGTCAGTTTGGGGAGTCTAGCATTGTAATACAAATGTGGAAATGATCTATTCTAATTTTTTGAGTTAAAACTTTTCAAGGGCAAGGGAGCAAATAAGTAAAAGTTCCTAAATTAAAAATACATATTCTAGAGTAAATCTTGACAAATATAAACTGCCTTTACCATCAGAGTGAAAGGCATGAAAGTAAACAAGTGGCCATCTAGCTCAGTAGCAACAAAGTCCACATGGAAGAAGCTCACTAGCCTGTGAGACCACAAGGTGTTGAGATATCAGGTATGAGGCATCAAAGAACTAAAAATTATATCATTACAAATGAGGGGGAGTACAAATTGGGGACCCGCAGCCCATTGATAGGTGAAGCAACATCCCCTTACAGAGAGGTCACAGGGAAGAGACGAGCCAGTCAAGGTACAGTGTAGCAATGAGTTAGGCAACTCTCTTTTTGTTCTTTTTTGTTTTGTTTTTTTGGGCATTGCTGCCCTGTGGTGGTGGGAGTAGGAGGTCCAGCCTTTGCTCCTGTGGAGCTGGAATTGAACCTCTATCCTAATGGGCCACAATCCTGCGCACAACCATGACGCCACCAGGGCTCAGCCTCTCCTCTAGTTCTTAAATGCTTCCTCCCACCCACTATCATGATCCTAATTCTACCTTTCAAATCCAGCTAGATCAGGGGATGTACACTGGAGGCAGAAACATGGCGAATTCAAGACAGATGATCCCTTCAGGACGACAGGTGAGAGTGGTGATACTGGGAGGGTGGAGGGAAGGTGGAGTAGAAAGGGGGAACCAATGGCAAGGGTCTACATATAACCTCCTCCTGGGGTATGGACAACAGGAAGTGGGTGAAGGGACACATTGGACAGTGGATGATATGACCAAATAATGATAATTTGTAAATTATTAAGGGTTCGAGGGGGAAGGGGGAAGAGAGGGCAGATATAGGGTACAGATACCAGGGATCTAAGTAGAAGGAGGATGTTTGGAGAATGATTATAGCAACAAATATGCAAATGTGGTCTGCATACAATTGCTGTATATATTTATCTTGATAAGACTTGTATGAGCCCTCAATAAAATGAATTAATAATTTTTTTCTGAGAAAGCTTTTGATAATTTGCTTACATGATATTTAAAACTTCAAACAGGTTTATAAATAGACCTTTTGATTTCTATATTCCTTCTTGATGAGGTCTGAGGAGGCCTGCTGGCTCAGTGATTATGTGTTGGGCTGCCAACTGCGAGGTCAGAAGTTTGAAACCACTGGCCCTCTGCAGAACAATCATGAAGCTTTCTACTCATAAAAAATCACAGTCTCAGAAACCCATAAGGTCAATTCTACCTTGGCATACCCGGTTGATATGAATAGCAATTTGCTCAATGGGAATACGGTGGAAATTTTTTGACATTTCATAACATTTTTATTGGTGAATTAACATATGTGAATTGTGGTATTGATGATGAATATCATGGAATACCATTAAAAATTGGAAAAGTATAACCAAAATGTACTTTAAAAGTGAAGATTATGAGATTTCATTTGATATTAGCAGGAGGGACCAATACCTAGAGCAGGACATTTTACTTTGTAAAGTAGAATGTCAACAAAAAAAGAGGAAAAGAAGAGTGTTTTGGTCCCTAGTGTCTCTTCACAGCAGAGATCTCACACACATTTCACTGGCTGTTCTCTGTTTCTGCTTCTAATGTCATTAACTTTTACACCCAGGATACTGGCCAAATTGGCTAATCCCTGAGTTAGAGTCTTATACACTTTATTAATGTGTTTCTACCTCATCATTTGGTATAAATTATGGAGACTATGGATGGAAGAGCCATAGCAAATTATTTCACCTCACCACAGACTGTCTTGTATTGTTTAAAATCAGAGAAGGTATGCAACAGTGATATATTCTCTCATCATACTTTTCCATCTGTATAGTAAGCATACAAATAGAGAAGCTGAATTATATGAAGAAAAATTTGACAGTAGGATTGTAAAAGGACTTATTGACAACCTCCCCTAGACAGACATCACAACCTTGCTTGTTGAAAGTGAAGAGGAATTGAAGCACTTGGTAATGAAGATCGATGATTCCAGTCTTAAGTATGGATTGCAACTCAATGGGAAGAAGACAACAATCCTCTTAACTGGATCAGTAGTTAATATCATTATAAATGCAGAAAAAGTTACAGTTGTCAAGGACTTTGTCTTGCCTGAATTCACAATCAATGCTTTTGCAAGCAGCAGTTATGAGATCCAAAGATGAATTACCATAGGTAAATCAACTGCCCAAGAATTCTTCAGAGTATTTAAAAGCAAGGATATTTTTGAGGTCTAAGATGCACCTGACTTAAGTCATGGTATTTTCAACCGCTTCATATGCATGTGAAACTAAACATTGAATAAAGAAGACTGAAGAAGAATCAATGTCTTTTATTGTGCTGGAGAAGAATATTGGAAGTACTATGAACTGCTCAAAAGAGGTACACATTGGTCTTGAAATAAGTACAGCCATAATTAATGTTCCTTCGATGCATGGATGACAAGACTCCATCGTATATACTTTGGACATGTTTCCAGAAGAGGTCAGTCTCTGGACAAGGATATATGTTCCCTAAAGTATGTTGTTGCTCCTAGGTGCCATCCAGATGGTTCTGACGCATGTACAGCAGAAGGAAACACTGTGTGCTCCTGGCCCATCCTCCCAAGTGTTCTATGTTGAGTCCATTGTTGCAGCCAATGTGTCAGTCCATCCGCTCAAGGGTCTTCCTCTTTTTCACAGCCCCTCTGCTTTATCAACCAAGGAGCATCCTGGCAGCTCTTCCTCCAATACTTTTGTTCGTATCTCAATTTTGTTAGAATTTGCAATGGCCTAGAAAACTGTTATTTCCATTTAGAAAATAAAATTAACCCAACTTCATCTGATGGGCAGAAACAATAGCTATTAACAATACCCGTAGCTGTTATCCTCCAATCAAATAGCAAAATTTGAGAATCAAACTATTTCAGAAGGGGGTCCAGAAGACCTCTTCCTTCAAACCCTATCTATTGAACATGCCTTAACTTGTTACTTGAGGAAGTAGATTTTGTTGAAGATGATTCACTCTGTCTTCCTAGATACTGTACTTAAAATTTACTGCCATCAAGTCCATTTGGATTTGTCGGAACCCAAGCAAACATTCTATAACTGCTCCTGTGAATTTCTGAGATTATCACTCTTCTTGTGAGTATGAAATCCCACTGTTCTCTCAAGGAGTATCTGGAGGTTTCAATCTGCTGAACTTGTAATTAGCAGCCTAATGTATAGCTCAATAAAAATTATATACTTATCATCAAATATTATTTGTTTTAATACATTTCATAGGGGCTGTTACAGTTCTTATAAGAATTGTTCCAAGCATATTTATACATATGTTGCCATCATTATTTTCTAAATAGTACTTTCTATTTGAGCCCTTGAAATCAGTTCTGCTTTCCAATCCCCTCCATCCCTCATGACCCTTTGATAAATTATAGATTATTTTCATATCTTTCACTGACTGCTCTCTTCCTTCCCCCATGTTTCTTACACCTGCCTCTCCCTACCTTCCTGCAACCCTTCTGGTATTGCTACTCCCATTTCTGTTCCTGAGCAGTGTGTCAAGCCTGCATTCATGTGTCATGAGCTCTTGTCTGTACCTGTGTACATGCTTCAGTATAGTCCGCAGTGGAAGGCAGTATTGGGGTCATCATGGTGGGCGAGAGTGAGGAAGCTTCAATGAATCAGAAGAATATTGTGTTTGTCATCAGTGTTAAGCTTTACCCTGGTTGACTCATCCTTTTCATGTGACCTTTCTGTGAAGGAAGTCAAATTGTCTACTTTGAGACACCCCCTGCCCCACAATGCTTTTTTGTTTTGGCTTTTCTGATACCAGTTATTTAATCCTGTTGACTCCTCATGATTGCATAGGTTGGTCTGCTTCTTCCATGTAGGCCTGCTGCTTCTTTGTTAGATGACTGCTTATTTAACTTCAAGTCTTTAAGAACCCAGATACTATGTCTTTTGATTGCTGGTCGCCGTCAGCTTTCTTCACCACATTTGCTTGTGCCTGCATTCTGTTTAGAGCAATCCTGCCAAGAGGGTGAGTAGCTCAGAAGGTGAGTAGCCAGGTTGTTAGACCAAAGTGTTCTCGTTTTGAAGGACTTGAGTAGAGACCCAAAGTTCACCCACTTCTTCAATGTATGGCAATGCAAATATATGTACATATACCAATTCCAGTATTTTTATGAATGAATTTACTTACATAAGTACACACCTATGTTTATACTTTTATCCATAGCTTTGCTTCCTAGATCTTTCCTATGTCCTTTTACCATCCTCATGTCCCTCGATCACACTTGCCCCCTTTTTTTGCCTCTTAGTAATTCCTCTCAGTTAGATTGCTGCTGCTCCAACAATACCAATAGCTCTACATCCTCCTCAATTGTGCTCTTAGTTTCCTAGTTATTCCCTATGGCGTTGTGTGCTCACTGCTTCCTTCCCCAGAATCCTCCCACCCCTATGAATCTCCAGAACCTTTGATCCATTGCTTTCTCCTCAGGCTTTCTAACCATGCCTTCCTTATATATGGAGGCAAGCCAACAACAAACATAGACAATACAAAAAGAAAACAAACAATTGAATAAAAAACATAGAAAGAGAATAACAATTAGCAAAAACAATCAAACACACATAGATCATTCCAGGTCTTTCAGCTGACTGTTATGACGATCTTCCCCCTGGTCCTGTGGTGTTCCAGGTACTTCCCTTGCTAGCCTGAAGGCTATTTGGGGGACTCCCCTGGGGCTTTGCTTTGTACTGGTTTGCTATATTCCTTTCTAGGTTCTGCCTGCTGTGGGGGATTAAGACTGAGTTCACTATGTCCCCAGTATTGTTCTCTGTCATGGCATGCTCCAGCAAAGGCGTATAATATCTTGAGCTCTTCTCTGTGCCTTAGCAGCTCTGTGCAGCAATATCATTCTTAGGACTTGTGCATATATGGGGTCTAGAGCCTCATGCTCTCTTTTTCTCTCTTGGTTTGTTTTCCTGTGAGCGTGGCAGACTGCCCCCTCTCCCCAAGCTGTAGCTTGAGTGTCGTCCTCTGTAGCACATGCTTCTAGGGAGGAGGTCAGTTTGACTGACTGTAGCCTGCCCTGTTCTCTACTTTGTTCACAGGTTGCTCCATGTGGTTATGTTGCCCCCAAGGTGTGGTGTGTTGTGGTGGGTTCTGCATGCACACTCCCAATTCTGTGGGCACATAACCAATACTCCCCCACAGGTGGGTTAGTGTCCTGCTCTCCACTGATGTATTGTTTACCCTCTTCTCCCCACCCTTGTCCATCCAGTTTTTGTGTTGGAAGGTCATGGACATCCTTGGATTTGGCTTGTCCCCACATGAATGCCTATGCCTCACCCCATTTACTGTGAGATAAGTGGCTTTTCTTCGATACCTATTCTGCTGATTATACTTACCTTAGGGAACTCACATTGTATTTGTCCTTTTGTGATTATCTAAGATCATATGCTTCATGCAATCACAAGTGCTTTTTAGTGCTATGTAGTACTCCATTGTGTGTATGTGGCAGACTTTTGTAATCTACCTGTCTTTGATGTAAATTTAGGTTGTTTTTGATTCTTTGTGATTGTGAATTTCACTGCTATGATTTTCTAATTTGGGCTATTCTTAAGGGTGTCAGGTGGTCTCTCATGGTTGTTTAATTTGCAATATTCTCATGGCTAATGATCAGAAACTATTTCCCCTCAGTGGCATTGTTGCTTTTATAAACCTATCTATTTTTGGCTGGCCACTGAGTCATGGAGGTGAATTTATACTCAGAGAAGAAGGCAACCCAAGACCATAGTCTCAGGGCTTCTCCTAGTTTTATCTGAGGAGTAAGCACACTGTCTTTGATGATTTTGAGTCCCCCCCCCACGTACATTTCCATTCTACAGAGGATCTATAAGTATGATCACTTTCAGAACAGTTGGTATTGGTAAATGGATACTATTTAGCACTTCTAGTCTCAGGTTTGATGAGATTGATTTCTGTATTGTCCATCGAACTACCTCCACATGTTTGATTTTCATGATACTTCTTTCTTCTGGACATAAAGAGGCCAATATTTACACATTAGATGATCACTCATTAGCTTCTAATAACTCTGAACTTATTGAACATAAGATGTAGGACATTGTCTTTGTGTACTATGTTATGCTAATTGACCTCGATGTTTCCCAAGATGATAGTTCTTATCCAAAGACACAGTGACTCCTGACTCCAAGGTCTTTAAGTAAATATAAGATGTTGAACTATGTCCTCAGTATGCTCCATATAACTCTTCTTTTCAGCAAGGCTAAATAATCATTGTCATAATCAAAGGGTTGTGTTCAATTGGCTGGGCCAGTATTATCAGTAGTTTGGCATTTAAGAAGTATTTCCCCCCAATGATGAGATCCAATATAATATAATCCTGAGGTCTGTAGCTTCATTCCTATATAAATGTATACTGTGGAAAAACTTGCTTGCTTTTTGCTGGGTCTAGAGTCTACTTCTAGATTGCTGGCTGACCTTGAGTTCTTTGGACTTTAGCCGGTGTTCTGGTATATTGCCTGCAGATCCTTGAAATTATTAGCAACCTACCATCGTACACATCAATCTTGTATTCATTTACCTCTGCAGCTGGATTCCTCCCATCTGATCTGCTTATCATGGATTCATTAGTCTTGGGACTATGTGAGTCATGACACATAGTCTGATATTTGACCCACAGGCTTGATACAACTCTGTGAGTGATTCCCTAGGTGTAAACTTCTCTCTGTGTATACATACAGGAATTTCGCTGGCTATGCTTCCCTAGAAAATTGACTCATGTACAAATTATGTCTTTCAAGCATATATGTGTATGTGTATGCATACTATACACACACGTGTGTGTATGACAGGATTTACTGTCATTGACTAACTCACATTCTTCTCAGTGCATTCTTAGTCTGTCATCTTTGCTCAATTGACATATTCCCTTTCACCTACATTACTTCTTATTTATCCTATAATTTACCTACCCTACCCCCTGAAAATAGGCTTATTATAATACGTCAATTTTCTGAGGTTGCAAATAGAGCAGATAGCCTCAACTTTCTCTCAGGGGGCAGTTGGTGAGTTTGAGCTGCTGACCTCTCAGTTAGCAGTCAGATGCTTATCCAACAGCACCCTATCACTCCTGATAACCACCAAAGTATGCTTATTTTAGTGGAAAAACTTTTTTGGATTTTTACAATAATGATGTTATATAATATTTGTCTTTCAATGATGGACTAATTTCACTCAGCAGATTATTTTTAGGAGTTATCCCTGTGATGAGGAGCTTGTTAGATTCATTATTAATCCTTAACAGTTTTTTAGAATTCCATTGGGTGTAGTACTATAATGTGTTTTTTCATTCTTCCATTGATGGACCTTTAATCTACTTCCATCTTTTTGCTGATGTGAAACATGGTGCAATGAACATGAGTATCACGATTCTTATTTGTGTGGAAGCTTTTATTTCTTTAGGAAATGCTGTATAAAGTAATGGGATTCTTGGGTCATTAGACATTTCCATTTCCAAAATTTTAAGAACTCATAATTTTTTTCATTATGGTTGCACAAGTTTATAGTCTATGAACTACATGAACCTGTTCTAGTGTCTCTACATCCTCACCAGCATTCATTGCTATATACTTTTGTTTTTGTTTTTAAACTTTGCTATTCTTGTTGAGGTGAGGTATCACTTTGTATTTCAGAACACTACTTCAGTTCCTTAATAGATTTTATTATCACTTTAAATCATGCTTTCTTTTCTGTTGTTTATTTTCTTTCTTTACTCATTAGAATATAAACTATACTTGAGTAGTTAGTGACCATCTGCTTACTTCTCAGAGTTCAGTCAGTGACTCAAACAGATACAGTTAAAGAATATTGGTTAAATGGGTGAAAGAGAGCAGAGAATTGTGAGATTTTTAACTCCGGATTAGTTGGGTGTTTTGTAAATAAATATTGATTAAAGTGCTTTGAAACAGTTCAACTGGAGCAGTATTCAGTTTAAATATCTTTTTTTTTTAATTCATTTTATTGGGGACTCATACAGCACTCATCATAATGTATACATACATATATACATACATACGTTGTGTCAGTAGTTACATCTTTTCTGGGATGGGGTGGTGTTCTTTTTTTTGTGTGTGTGTGTGTGTGAGAAGTAAGCCAGTTTTATAGGGCAAGCAAGCTTAGGCAATTAGCATATCGTGATCTTCAAAATTAACAAGTGAATGGCAGCACAGCTGCAAGTCAGGCTTCAGAGGCCAGGGCTGTTTACAGTTACAGAGGCGACAAACTACAAACCCCAGGCAACAAACTGCAACAGAGTTCAGGCATATTCGGCCTGTAGCCAGGTCAAGCATGTCTGGGCCGGCCGGCTCCTGACAGGTCCCCCTTTTTTATTTTTTCAAGTAATATCCTCCCGGCAACTCCACCTGTCTTAGGTTGTCAGGACACACACTCAGTCCTTACCCGTCATGTCATCGGTCAATGGCCTTCTACTGTCACTATGGCCTGTCTTAGGTTGGTAAAGAGTGCTCCTGATCTTACCCGTCATTGGCTGTCAAGTTCAGCTCATGGAGGCAGAGGGTTTTATCACATACTCGTCGTGTGTGCCACTCTGTTCGAGATCGCTCATCTCCAAGCGACAGTAATGAACTTGCAGGGGCCTTGCTTGAATGGTCTCAGTCTGTTACTTAATAAATGCCATGAGGTTGTTGAATAATTACTGGCCGTAATGAAAGCAAAAGCAATAAACTAACGAGGGGGCCCCAAAGTGGCAAGAGGTAAG
>PVJH01030205.1:0-25082 GCA_004026705.1 Nesogale talazaci
GACAAAACAGTAATGACTGCAGAGTAATGAGGACTCGGGGGTGAGGGGGGGGAAGGGGGAAAGGTTGGAGGGGGAAGGAAGGGGGGCTCATATCAGGGACCCAAGTGGAAAGGCAGATGTTGGGAGAATGTTGACAAGGACAGGCAAGTGGGGGTGCTTAGCACAGTATATGTAACTATGTATTGAACTATGTATGATGAAAAGCGATGTATGAGCCCCCAATAAAATGATTTTAAAAATACGTTGGCATAGCTTCGAGCATCACACAGCAACATGCAGGCCACCATAGTGGGACAAACTGAGGGCTAAGTCATGGTCAAGCTTGTTACACAAGTTATTTCTTGGTCTGTCCGTGTCTGGAAGGGTCTAGTTTCTCAATTCCCTTACACTCACTGAATGGGGCGACCCATTCTTTCCTTTGCCAGACAGCCCTGTCTTGGATCAGAATCGATGAAAACGACTGAAGAGCTCAACAAGTGATTTTCAGTAAACAGGACTTTAAACCGAAACTGTAAAAAAAAAAAAAAAACCCACTTTGGGACCCATGCCATGCCACCAAAATAACAATACCAAATGGACACCTGGTGCTATCTAGGTATGGTGCCGGGCATGAAAAAAGGATAGGATCCGTGGTCTCCGGGAGCACCCAGCCTCCTGGGAGAGTCAGTAGGTAAGAAAGCACTGCTAAGCTCCTCCGTTCTGAGGGAGGGGGAGGCATTTCCATTGTGGACGCAGGAACTGGTCGTGCCATTCGCTGAGGCCCGGGCAGAGAGAAGATGAATTGTGGTGGGGTCTGCCATTTCATAGGGTGACGCCAACTCATTGCACCCTGACAGACAGAGGAGAACTGCCCTCCGGGGTGTGCCAGGTGGTCATCTTTGCATCCCGCTGGTCACCACAAGGGCAGTCATTCAAAACCGTCAATTCCTTCAGGAGAAAAAGATGCGGCCATCTGCTCCTATAAAGATGTACACTCTTGGGGCTGAGCCTTGGTGGCGTGAGTGGTTGAGTGCGGGACTGTGGCCCGTGGGCTTGGTGGTTCAAATCCAGCGGCGGCTCTCGGGAGTGGCACTGTGTGGCTCCCACGACCACCAGAGGGCAGTGGGGCCCATAAAAAAAAAAGATGTACACTCTTGGACCTAGGGAAAACTCTGCCCCACGTAGGGCTGCGAGGATTCAGAATCTGCCCTAGATAGGGCTGCTATGATTCAGAATCTGGTAGGTGGGTTTTAGTCAGCAGTGAGTGGGTTTTCATTTTTATGAAAGCAGATGGTCACATTTCTCTATCTGCTTCTATCCACTGACCAGGCACTTTAACCATGGCACCCTGAGGACTCTTCGAGGAGAAGCAGCAGAAAGAAGAAGATGAACAGTTCCAGCACATTTTGTGAAACGTCTGTGACTATCTAGGTAGGAACAGTCATAAGAAGCTGGAATATCAGATTCTAGAGCTCATGCAAGACGACTGAAGTTAAAATAGTCATCAGCGACGTTCCCTTCTTGAGAGGAGGAAGCGGTAGAACACAGAGCCCTGGAAATTCGAGTTTTAAGGGGCAAGCAGGGGAAGAGCAATACCATGAAGGAGGCCGAGATGGAGCCGAGCTGTCACGAAGAAGAACTTGGGAGGAAAGATACTGAAAAACCAAGAAGCAAGAGTGTTTTAAGGAAAAGTCGGTCAACCGAACTTAATCTTTCTTGTCACAAAGACATGCTCCAGGCTGTTGACTTTCCTACAGAATGCTTTTCCTAGCTTGTCATTCCCAGCTGTTCATGTCTCAATGTCCCCAGGTGTGTACTGAATACACATCTTTCCTTAGCATGCTTTAAGGTGACAACTAGCAAGGGAAGCCCAAGGCACTAGGGGAGATGACTTGTGACAACTTTCTTCCTCCCTCAGGCTTCGAGAAGCGGGACTGCACGTGTTGGCATGTGCTCCAGGACTTGGTTGAGAATTGGTAGTGAGTCTACGTGGCCCTGTTCAAAGAAGTGCAACTTGTCCCTGGAATCTCCACAATGGCACATGCTTGTAAACATCAAAGACTCGTCTTTCTAAGTTTACAACGTTCTATTTCTTGGATATTTCCTGATACTTAACAACAGTAACTAACGTGGTATCCCCTGGGAATTCCTCTGACAAGATATCTGGGCAAACTCCAAAGACTTATCCGGTACACATTTCCCTGGCAACGGGTTTCTATTAGAGTTTTTCATCATCTCTTTGCAACCAATTATCTTTTATCTTGTAACACTTGCTCTAGAATATACATGAAAAGAGTCACTCCACGAAACTTTGCTGAGTGCCTACTGAAGTGTCAGAAGCTAGACAGGAATGGGCGGTCAATTCTTGACTTCAAGCACCAACTCTACAATGAGTTAAAGCTGATGGCATCTATACCAACAGGAAGAAAGTAGAGGCACAAGAAAATATAGATAGGAATAGGATCTCTAAATGCCTGAACTTTGGGTTTTTTTTAATTTAAATCTACTAGGTCCCCAAGGTCTACTAGGTATTTTAGGTGAATAACATGGTGTTTTAGGTCAATCTATTTCCTAAGATTTCAGACCCAAACTCTGCATGCCAACCAACTGGGTGAGCTAAGTGGAGTCAGAAGACCAATTCAAAGCATAGGTCAAGTAGTCTATAACTTGAACCTTTGACCCTGGGGTCTCATAGATTAAGACATCCGCCCTTTTTTTCATCTCTATTCTCTCCCACACAACCACCATGACTGCAAGAGAAGGTACAAAGAACCAATACCAAAGATCCAAAACAATTTTGTCATATCTTCCTTTTCATGCCGCAACTAATAGTTCCTGCCTCTACCAGAACGATATAATTAACAGTCCAGTGGGGATATAGGTTCAAAGAAGGCAGACTTCAGCAACTCCTAACGGTTGGAGTGGGTGACTAATAGGTAAATTTGAGAGAGAGAGAGAGAGAATATTCCGCTCTGGAGGTGCTTTATATGCATTACCCAAAGCATCATGATGCACAATAATTATATAAATTAGACTTGTATCATTAGGCCCATTTCACAGATGAGAAAACTAAGGCTTGGAAAGATAGAAACTTGTCTAGGGTCCCCAAGTGAAGGCCAGAAAGTAGAGAATGTACAGGTTCTGGGCTCAGGTATTGGGTGAGCACACTATGGTTGCCAGGAGGGTCTGATGGGAGCAAGTATTCAGAGTGGCAGAAGGGGCGACTTGTTCCAGTGAGGTCCCTCCAATTCGCCAAGCAGAGGTTACCATGAACGTCAAGAGGGGCAGTAAAGACTCTGGATAAAGAGGTGGAAATTAAAATAGCCATGGGTAGACCAAAGTTCTAGGAGTTTTAAATTAAAGAACAAATGATTTCAGGACAAAAAGCCTCTTCCCTTTAGAGACAGCCAGATGCCAGAGCAGCACATTGCAGGAGAGCTCAGAAGCTCTTTCGGTGATCTTCCCTGAGAAAACTTGAGTAGGTCTTCTCTCTCAGGCTGACCAGCTACAATCTTAGATTTCCATGGGTTCAATTTCCCCCTTACTAAGCCTCTTCCTTTCTTCAGTAACTATCAGGTTCCATGGAGGCTTTTCAGGGGCACCTGTCAAGTCTTCCTCTCCGGTCCCTTTCAATGCCTCTCCTTCACTGTCCCTTCCACCTGGAACACCCACCCACCTGCTGCCACTGCAGACTCCAATTCTAGAGCTACAAGTCTCACCTCCTCCCCCAGATTCTTTTGCAGCGATGCCAAAAAAGGTACAGATTCATATCTATCCTCACCCACACAACTACCATTACTGCCTCATCAGCATCCGCAGTATCATCAGACACTTATTAAGCACATATGGCCAGGTACTAAGCCATCCCAAGCGATACAACGATAACCCTGTATGTTCTCAAGTGTGTAGGCAATCTGATAGGGATGACAGAGGTGTAACTTGATTCCTACGGTAACTCCTCAAATATTCAAATCACAAATAATCAAAAATGTGAATCAAAAACAAGGATTTTTTTTCTTTTGTCAAATTGGCAAAACTGATCATATTCAAAGTTGGTGTAGCATATTCAAGTGCTAAAAAGTACAACTTGGAGAAACTTTTATGAAAATAAATTCAGAAGTTTATCAAAAGTCTTCATAAGTAGGTGGGGGTGGGGAGAAAGAAAGAGGCCTAGAGAAAGAGGAAGGAAGGGGCCATGGAGAAGCTAGAAGCCAAGAAGAGCCTGGAAAACCCCTACCCCACCCCATTGCCCTCTGAAGTACTACTTAACATGCATATAAGATTAAAAAAAAACTTTTACAATCCCATGCCAATCAATTCAGTAATTTGTTTGAATTTATTTTGAGGAAGCGAAACTAAAGAAATATTCAGAAATGAAAATAGAGTAAGGATGTCTCTCATACCGTTAGTGATAATAGTAAACAAATCAGGAACTGTTAAGGAAGATTTATAAGCGAGAATATTATTACTGTTTTAATAGCCACTATATCATATTTTTAAAAAGCTAACAGCATAGCAAAAAGCCCACAAAAATACCACACGCCTATTAAATGCACGAAGAAGCGTGGCGGCCTGGCTGGACTCCTTGCCACAAGGTCAGCAATTCACACCGGCTCCCTGTGTCCAGGGAGAACAAGGAGGCTGCCTGCTCCCAGGATGACCGATAGCCTGGGAAACCCCAAGGCGCAGTTAGTGTACTCTGTCCTCTAGGTTCAGTGTGAGTTGGAAGTGATTTGATGGTCGTGGGTTTGGCGTGGGCTTCTTCCCTGTATTGAAGACAGCATCCTTTGGGGGAAGTCATTGACACTCTCTACAAACGCCCCACTCTGTCTCTCTCCGGCTACTACTCACTTACAATTAGGTATGGTAGGCTGAATTACTGTACCCAAGGAAACGCGGGTAAAAGGGATACATGTCACACCTGGACCTCAGTTTTAAGGACTGGTGTACAATTTTCTTTCTTAAATTTCATTTATCCTCTCCCTATCCTCTCCCTCCAATCACTGTGGCTAGCAATGTTTCAGACGTGGGCTGCTTCATCAGCATAAATTTCAGAAGGAAGGCAAGTTAGAGGTGAACTTCTTGACATGTAGCGTGGGCCAGAAACACATCTTCGTTATTTTAACCTGCTGACAGGTGGAGGGCAATTTGGCAATATTCCTCAATAGAAATGCCATAATCTCTTCGAGGATTTACTTTCAGATACACCTGATAAAATGACATATGCAAACCATTACTCACTATACCGTGGTTCATACGAGCTAATAAATGGAAATGAGCCAGTGGGCATCAGTAGGCTATTTGTTACATGCTGGTGATGCACTCATCCAATGGGGGCCTCGGCAGTTGTAAGACAAAGAAAAGAACAAGCCCTGACGACTGATACAAGATGTTCTCCAAGTGAAGAAGTAGGATGCTCTTCGTGTGCACGACATGTACAAGCTTTTGTATGACAGTAGAGTGTGGAAAGGACACAGAATCTGTATTCATATTTGCTCACTTAAATAAGAAATTTTGTAATGCTAAGTACCGGTAATAAACTGACAGAAAGTAGTATCTTGGACAAAGGTTAAAGGATTGACCTGCTGAACTGTGGATTATTCCGAGAAGAACAATCCCTGGTGCTGTCTTTACCTCCTCTCCATCTCAGACCCACCTGCTATCACATCATATTTTAAAGACACATCGTGCATTTCTGCCTCTACTTTAAATTGTTATCAGTTGCTTCTTTAAACCCTGCCTTATCTTTCTCCTCTTGGCTACTTATATCCAATGTAAATACCAATTTACATTGCCTATGTTAAAAATAGCCTTACTATTCTTCTCTTATTCAATAAAGTAGCATGTTTCCTAGTTACTCTTAGATAAACCAATTATTATCCTGAATGAGTCCAAGTCTGGGCAAACTGTTTTCAGCTGTTCATATTCACTCCTAAAAGCAGGGTATCTGCTTCAGTCCATTTTGATATTTTATTCAGACTCTTCTTCCACATGGAAACGTCTGTTTTACTTTCCATGTTAAAAATGCAAGACCCTTGCTTCTGAAAATGACTAGGTATTATACAACTGATACCATATATGATCACTAAAATGTTTATCTATGTCAATCCAGATCAATAGAATTCCCAGCATTTGGCAACCCTATCTATAGAAATACGTTAAGTACATATTCCTTAATGTACATATATGTATTCATTTTAAAGCATGTGCATGTATGATTTTATTAATATTTAAATTACATCATTAAAATTAAAATGGAAAAATAAATAAGCATTTATATTAAAAATTTTGTTAATGGCATAAAATAGCTACTTCCAAATATGTGTGTGTGTGTGTGTGTGTGTGTGTATATATATATATATATATATATATATATATCTTCTTCTTGTCAAAAATATTCCTTGGCAGTTGAGACTCCTGGAGATCCTGCAGGAAAGAGGAGCCACCCTGTGGGTTTCCAAGAGTGGAACCTCATCTTCTTCCCGAACACAAGTATTAACTATAATAAAAATATCTTCTAGTGAAAGCAATGTGGTACAATACACCTCTTTCTTATCTTTTATCTTGGTTTAATATTATAAAATTATTTGGAAGCCTGTTTCCACATTAAATGTATTTCTTCTTCTTTTCTTTTTTTTTTTTTTTTTAGGCCTCACTGCCCTCAGGTGGTGGGAGTAGGAGGCCCAGCCTTTGTTCCTGGGAGCTGGAATTGAACCTCCAACCCAGTGGGCCGCAGTCCCGCGCACAACCACTACGCCACCGGGGCTCAGCCCCACATTAAATGTATTTCAATACTTTGTTTTCACAGCTAAAAAGGGTGCTGATCCATTGGTGTAATGAAAGAACCACAACTGACCGCTACCTGTCAATTATTCAATGATTCTGTTGAAGTAAATTTCCATCTTCCTCATGTCAGTTAGCAATTCTTGTAAAACAGAAATATTTTAAATAAATATTTAAATAACAAATCTCATTCAAAATTTTCATTTGCAGGTTTTCCCCACTGTAATAATAATTTTTCTAGTTGTTAAAGAATGCAATTCGGAGTTATTACAGATAATATTCATTGTTACGGATAACAAAAGGACATATGCAGCACACTGAAGCACGTATGGAAATATTTTCAAATATATGTACTCAAAATGTTTTCTCTAATAGCTATTGCTAGTGGAACAACAGCAATCTCACTGGGAGGAAGTATTAAGAGGCAGAAGAAGGGCGAGTGTGATGGTGGGGCAGGAGAAAGGTGAAGGGGAACAGGAAAAAATCTAAGAAGCAGAGCTATGGGTAGAGGCATAAACATAGGTGTGTGCAGATGTAAATACATTAATTCATAAAAATAGAGATATTGGCATAGGTACATATATTTATAAGGCAATACGCTCTGAGGTAGTGGACAGACTCTGGGCCTCTGCTCAAGTCCTGCCTCAACATAAGAACATATTATTCTAACAAGTTGGCATTCTGTGATGCTCACCTTCCTGACACGATCATTGAAATGATCTCAAACTAAGGTTTTTTTTAAGTGTGTGTTTGCATTTTTAATGCCCACCAGCTAGTGGACTCCTGAGAGCCTTTGTCACCGATCCCAAGGGGTGCTCCTGGCCTGAAGTTTGCCTGTCCCGACTGACACCCCAAACAATCCGTTTCAGATGCAGAATGCTGAAACAAAAATATATTTTTGCTTTCACTTTTCACATTGTTTCAGATCTTAATGTGTTGACACTTTGGGCAACAAACAGGAAAGTCTGCAGAAACTTCTGGACAGTTTCTGGCCCCTAAGGGTACTTGGGCTCACTGGTTAAGTCAGGCAACTGACCTAAGAAGCTGGAGATAATTCTCTGTCACACACACAAATTAAAATGGACTCTAGGTGGCAACAGCACCGAAATAAGCATCCAACTTCACCCCCAGGCTGCCAACCCACTGGTCTGTTTGATTCCCAATAGCCAGCACACAGAAGAGAAAGCGGACTGTCTGCCATCGCCCAGGCTCTTGCTGAAAGCACTCCCATAAGCACACTGTAATGAGATGACTAATCCCAGCCTGCTTCTCTGGTACCATATGTCTCCCCATTTCAAAGGGAGAATGATCCCAATTAGTACTTGAAGAACATATTTCCTACCTCTTGCAGCTGGAGTCGAACTTTGGTAACTGCTCGGATCCAATGTGCTCTGGCTTGGGTAAATGGCGAAGATGCATTCTCCTCAGGAAAACTTTGAATAAAGGAAAAAAAGTTTCAAAAAAGTAGTCCGACAGATTACCCATTAAGCAAAGTAAGCACCTTTACTTGTGCTTGCTTACTAGTCTGTAGTGAACAATTTCACACAGATTTTCACACTGTAAATAATATGACACGTGAAACTGTTAGTAAATAAGCCTGTGTTCACCTTGTTTACTGGATACTTGGACCCAGTCGAGGACTGTAGTTTTTTAAAAAATAAATCATTTTATTGAGGGTCTTACAACAATCCATACACCAACTGTGTCAAGCACATTTGTACAAATGTTGCCATCATCATTTTCAAAATATTTTCTTTCTACTTGAGCCCTTGGTATCAGCTCCTTTTCCCTTGCCCTCCCTCCCTCACCCTTCCATCCCTTAGATGGAACCTTAGATAACTTATAAGCTATTTTAATGTTCATATTGTACCCTGTCCACTGTCTTCCTTCACCCACGTTTCTGGGTTTTGTCCTCCATTGGCACGGGGGAGGGGTGTAATTGTATGCCGATCATTGCGATCGGTTCTCCCTTTCTCCCCTTTCTCTCTATCTCATGGTATCACTACGCTCATTATTGGTCCTGAGGCGTGTATCTGCGTAGAGATTCTGTGTAGAGAGAGCTCTTATCTGTAGCAGAGGACATGTTCTGGTCTAGCCAGATTTGTAAGAGCGTCCTGGGGTCGTGATAATGGGGGAGAGGAAGCATTAAAGAACTAGAGAAATGTTATGTGTTTCATGGGTGCTTTACTGCAGCCTGGCTGGCTCGTGCCTTCCTTGTGACCCTTCTGTGAGGGGGATGTCCCATTGTCTACAGGTGGGCTTTGGCTCTCCATTCTCACCCCCTCATTAGCATCCAAATGGTTGCATGTTTGGGGTCTTCTGATGCTGGATACCTGATCCTGCTGACACCGGGTGATCACATGGGTTGGTGTGCTCTTCAATATGGCTTTGTGGCTTCCCTCCTAGATGGCTGCTTGTTCAACTTTCAGCCTTTAAGACCCCAGATGCTATATCCTTTAATAGCTGGGCACCATCAGCTCTCTGCACCACATTAGCTTATACGCCCATTTTGCCTCCAGTGATTATGTCGGGAAGTTGAGCATCACAGGATGTCGGGTTATCAGAACCAAGTGTTCTTGCCTTGAGGAAGGACTTGAGTAGAGGCCCAATGTCCATCCATGACCTTAATATTCCCCCTGTAAATATATGCACAGGGAGTATAAATTGGAAAAGAGACTTTGAAAGGTAGGAAGGTGCTATGGGGTTGGGAGAGAGATGCCAGCTATTCCTATAAGCAAAATCTTTGATGTGGTTAAAATTTGTTTTCTAAGTGAAATTATCATTACAGGTTAGTAAATACACACGTAAGCCACATGTACTTGCTTATTGGGTAATAGGTAAGGCCATGAAATATCAGTGCTCAAGGTAGGCAGCCAAATATCTACAGTAAGGTGGTTTGTGCTCATGGCGACACCTGTTTAGTGACTGAGGTCATTAAAAGAGCATTAACCTGAATTCCAAAAATGAAAACAAATCCACTCTAAAACAAAAACTGCTTTTAGCTTTTTATCTGCTTCTTTTCTTCCTCCTCATCTGCCTTCATTTGTCCAATTAATTAGAAAACAGGCTGGAACACTGAAACAGAACAAGACCAGGACGGTACAGGCAACCCCCAGGGCTCAGAGTCAAAGTCTAGTATTGGGACTGAGGGGAGAAGGTGTGCGGTGGGCCTTCCAGCTTTACTCTACCTCTCAACACTGCCAGCCTGCTCAGGGGGTTCTGCATAATATCCTTAGGGCAGAATTTGTTCCTACACCATACCCCCTGTTCCACCAAGTATCTTGGAAGACTTGCCAAGATTCCAAATTACATAAAAAATATTGGGGGGTGGGGGGAATTACCAACCTTTTCCTAGGTGAAAACAAAAAAAAAATAAAACCTTTGCGATAGAATAAGTCTTAATCCAGGCTCTTAACTGTGAAACAGTAGTTAATGCTTGGTGATGCTGTTTCTCCTTCCTTCCCCTGGGGCCTACAGTCAAGGTAGTAGACAAGTGTAAAATACACACAAGATTCTTATAGCAGCTCACATGGTCAATTATTCTAAAACATACCTGGACGCTTGTGGCCAAGGCAGAACCAGACTGACTTGTCCAGCTAGAACTTAAGAAGACATAGCCAGAAGAGAAGGAGGAGTGCTCTCAGTGGGCACTCCGGCTGCTCTACCAAGACTTCTGCCCCTGACAACAATAGCTACCATGTCTGAGATCAGGGAAGGGCCAGTCTTCCAGTGGGTCATTAACACAATGGGAAGAATGGGTCAGAGCTCAGATACCTAGCTGGTTTGCCTATTACAGAGCCATGAGGAATGACACCCCCCCCCCAAATAAAAACTGCAAGAAAAGAGAATATAAATTTACATCTTCAGAAAGTTATGAGACTCCATCACTAATCCACAGGGGTGAACAGAAATATCAATTGTTTCATTAATTTTTACCATGTAATCAGCATTAACTGCTCTAGTCTTATTGTCAAAAGCTCAATTATCATACTTGGAAATTTGAGCTTTGTCTTTTTTTTGGGGGGGGGGTGACTTTCCTTATTCCTATACTCTTTTATTTTTTTTAAATCATTTTATTGGGGGCTCCTACAACTCTTACCACAATCCATCCATCCATCAAGCACATTTGTTGGCATCATCATTCTCAAAGCATTTGCTTTTTACTTGAGCCCTTAGTATCAGCTCCTCATTTCCCCCTTCCCTCCCCACTCCTTCCTCATGAACCCTTGATAATTTATACATTTTTATTATTTTGTCTTATCTTACACAGTCTGGTGTCACATTTCTGTTGTCCACCCCCAGGAAAGAAGTTATATGTAGATCCTTGTGATCAGTTCCCCCTTTCTACTCCACCTTCCCTCCATCCTCCCTGTATCGCCCCTCACCACTGGTCCTGAAGGGATCATCTGTCCTGGATTCTCTGTGTTTCCAGTTTCTATCTGTACTAGTGTACATCCTCCAGCTGGATTTGTAAGGTAGAATTGGGATCATGATACTGGGGGTGGGGTGGGATGGAGGAAGCATTTAAGAACCAGAGGAAAGGGGCTGAGCCCCAGTGGTGTAGTGGTTGTGTGCAGAACTGTGGCCCGCTGGGTTGGCAGTTCAAATCCAGCAGCAGCTCTCCAGGAGCAAGGCTGGGCCTCCTACTCCCACTAGAGGGCAGTGATGCCCCCCAAACAAACAAACAAAAAAGAACTAGAGGAAAGTGGTATGCTTCATCGTTGCTACACTGCACCCTGATCGTTGCTACCTGCACTGCACACTGCATCTCCTTGCGATCCTTCTGTAGGAGGATGTCCAGTTGCCTACAGATGGGCTTTGGGTCCCCAATCTGCACTCCCCCTCATTCACAATGATATGATTTTTTGTTCTTTGATGCCTGATACCTGATCTCTTCAACACCTCATGATCACACAGGCTGGCGTGCTGCTTCCCTGTGGGCTTTGTTGCTTCTCAGCTAGATGGCTGATTGTCTATCTTTTGGCCTTTAAGACCCCAGATCCTACATCTTTTGATAGCAAGGCACCATCAGCTTTCTTCCCCACATTTGCTTATGCACACATTTGTCTTCAGCAATCATGCTGGAAAGGCGAGCATCATGGAATGTCAGTTTAACAGAACAAAGTGTTCTCGCATTGAGGGAGTACTTGAGTGGAGGCCCAATGTCCTTAATACTTCCTTAATACTAAACCTATGTACATATGCACATAGATCTACTTCCCCCATACATATGTACATATCTATATTTAGAACTCTATAAATGCCCTTGGCCTCCTAGTTTTTTTCCTCCAGGAAATTTGAGCGCTTAAGTCATCCTCAGACATTAGTACTTTACACCAACTGGGGTCAATTTGTGACCCCACCCCCACCCCACCTTTGGCAATTCCTGGAGATATTTTTTATTGTCACCACTGAGGGCAGTTCTGCTCCCCAGCAGACGGAGCAGCTCCCCATAAAGATTAAGGGCCAAGCTGAGACGCCTTGCTGCGCTCCAACTGAGCAACTCCGCTCGGTGGCAGGAGCACGCCACCCTGCCACGCGCTTCGTTATGGGGCTGTTAGCATGTCGGGTTCTCTTTTCCTTGTAGGTACCCACTGCAAGCAGTGCAGAGCGGAGCACCCACTGACCACCACCACAGTCCGTGGAAGGTGAGGAGACAAGTGAAGGAACACTTAGCCTAGGTCCGGGTACTGAGTACGCCTTGGGCTCGCCTCAGGGCAGCCAGCACCTACCTCTCCTGGGGGCCTGGGAGGGCGTCTTTGTGTAGCACCAGCTGTGGGAGAGGATGTGCTGTGGCGCCTGGCTTCGTCTCCTTGGGTTCACATGCTTTCCTCTTCTCCGTTTCACCCGTCAAGTCCAGGGCTTTCTCTCGGTCTCCAGAAACGGCTTGGCCGTCTTTGGATAAGCTTCCAGAACTGTGGCAGGAATGAAGAGAGTCCCTTTCCCGACGGTCATCATCTTGTTCATGATACTGGTCTAGTTCACTCAGTTGAGAGCTTCCTTGACTCACGTTACAGGAAGAGCCATACCTGCTACTGCTGGTGGGGCTGTGAGGAGACAAGGAAGGCAGAGGAGTAAGCAAGCCCCAATCAGAGATGGGGGCCAAAGGATGGATAAACCCAGGAAATAATGATTCCATCCATGGCATGGACCAAGGATCACAAACAGAAGGTGCCAGGGAAGGAGACCAAAGGTCACCGCCCAGCAGAACTAGTCTCTACTCAGCAGGGCCACTACAGGAAAAAACACCCCCTGCGGGGTTTCCAACAGCATGTAGCCTCAGCTTTGCACTTCATTTAGAAGAGTATTTCATCTTAAGGATCAATAATTATTCCAATATCCTGTTGCCTATTCCTAAACAGCTTTATTCAGTCTTCTAAAGAAGCTTGTCCAGTGGCGGTGATTGAAGTTTTCTAATTTTCACAAAGTAAAATGGAATGGATCAACTCCACTCCCATTTTCTATTGATTGAGTTCTCCATTCCCTTTAGAGAGTAGATATGCCCCTTCCATTCTCTCTCAGCCATCTGCAGAGAGGGGTCCTGGAAGCCACTCAGATGGAGGCCAGGGCCAAGGAGTTCCACGGGATGGTGATCTCGCCTGAGTGAATGCTACAGTAATATCCTGGCAGCAGCAGAGTTCTTGAAAAGGACCTCGCCTGTCTGTAACTGAGTTGCTCTCAGGGTGGGGCTGTTCTAAGCAATGTGGGCAAGTGCAACTTCAGGATGTGGATCATGGCTGTTTGAGTACATTGATGTACCTGAAGCGAGAGGCCAGCTCCACTTTCTCAACCACTTGAATTTTCATGCCAATAAAGGACATCCTTTACTGGGTAAAGGACATCCTTTTTTTGAAGCTTATCCAAAGACAGTCAAGGGTAGGGCAGTGACCAGTGGTAAGGAGAGCAGGGCAGAAGAGAGAAGAACAGATTCAGAAGCAGTGTGTTCTTGGTCCTGGTGGTATAGTGAGTTACATGGTAGGCTGCCAACCACAAAGTCAGTGGTTTGAAACCACTGAGGGAGAGAGAGAGGAGGCTTTCTCCTCCTATAAAGATTTGCAGTCTTGGAAACTGAGAGGGACACCTGCCTTAGAGGGTCAGGATGAGTCAGAGTCAACCTTTTGAGCTTGTGCATTTACTTATTCCTAGACCAAGCTGAAGGATTTTGTCCTGAAATAGAGGCGCTTGAACAATGAATCACAAGATATACCTTAGGCCCCCTGGATATTTCAATCCCAAGTCAGGGGCCTTCATTTTATTCCTATCGGTCTTCTGGAAAATCTGTACCCAAAAGGAAAAAGACTTTCCTTGTCATAGAGCTATGACTAAAGGGTTTATGTTTATCCTTCTCCACATCAAGAGAAGCCATTGATGCTTTCTAGTAAGACATCCCCTCCACCACCACCCCTGTGGCTCATTCTCATATCCTTAGGCTGACATCTGATCTTCTACCTCATGGTAGCAGAAAAGGTTCAAGATCTCTGTGCTGGGTATTCTGTAATATCCACACACACATTCATATTCTCTCATAGACACATGCAATCTCTAAAACTCTTGATCAATGCCCTTGGACAGGTTTGGGTTAGAGGTCAGTGCAGCATTGTTAAATTGACCTGAATGATGTTTCTTAGAGGAAATAATTAGTATCCGCTACGGATGGGGCCTGCACAGTGCTCCAGACTGAAGACTGCAGCAAAGGACAACTCTGAGCTCCTCTAAGGCTTTACCTAAAGCATTAATCAAACCCTAGCATCAAGGGTTATAAAGGAAGTGTGATACACTGGAAAAGGTTACACAGATAGCTGAGGAATAAAAACCCAACAAGTCCTCCTTTGTAACTTACTTACTACCTTCACTGCCACTGGAGGACGTGCCTTAGAAGACTTGGGAAAGCAAAGGAGAAGGTTCCTCTCCATCTGTTCTAGCCAGAAATGCCTAAAGTCCAAGGAAGCATCTATCATGTAGTTGTAATTAATATATACTGCTCAACTACTCATGGCCTCTTCCTGCCCTCCCTTCTCCATCCTGGACATGATGTACAAGGTAGACTGAACCAGAATGAGTAAATCTTAGGGTACCACCATTCTTTTCCACAGGAAGCTCCTTGTTCCAATAAATAAATTATGGTTGGAAATAGCGAGAAGGAACATATTACTTATAGTAACCCCTGATTAATGCAAAGCTCAGGTGCTAGGAAAGACACAGGGAGGATAAAAAGCAGGCTACGAATTAATCTACCACTAAGTCAGTTGCATCATAAATGGTCAATTTCTGAAAACTATTTATGATGCCTCAGTGGAGCACAAGCCTTTTGCTGATGCTTGGCTTCTTGATGTCGTTCAGAGTAACTGGCTGGGGCTCAACTGCCATAGAGCCGATGTCAGCAGGCACTGCCTCTTCATCTTGCTTTTCTGACTGAAGCAGTTCAGAGACAGAGCAATCATCTTCCTGGTGCTTCCTTGAAGCATATGTGGGGCCAGAGAGGTCGCTGGCTTTGGAATCTGAGTAGTCTACAGGTGTTGGGATTTCCTCCTGGTTTTCCACTTCTCTGGGCCCTGAAAGTTCACGGGTACATATATTTGGTCTGGCTTTCAACTGCTCGGAAGTCTCAGACGGTTGCCTTTGGGCCCTCGCTGGCTCAACACTGGGCCTCAAGATTAGAGAAGGCGCCAAAGCTTTGATAGCCTCTCTAGAGGTCAGATTCTCATCACTGCTGACAACCAAAACTGGAGGGGAGGATTCTGCAGGCAGTTGTCCAGGGTGTCCTTTATCCTCCTGGGGCCATGAAAATGAAAGATCTAGCTTCTTTCCAGATCCTAGTGTGAGTAGTTCATCTGCTGGAACACTCCCTTTACTCGCACTACTTCCCTCAAAGAGAGTTGAGAACTTCTTAAAACTGGACATTAAACCAGTCTCTGAGGGGCGTGGTGAGGAAAAGAAAGAGCTCAGTGATTTCCCATGGTCAGTAGCAGAGGGCGGGAAGCGGAACTTTGACCAACTGGCCACGTTAGGGATTTCGAATCTAGATGTTGGCTGCTTTCTTTCCTGAGGCATCTCAGGTGGATCTTCCTGGGCAGGAAGCATCCCACAACTTTTTCCAGGTCCCTCCCGGAGTGGGTGAGAAAGGCATCTTTGGATTTCCAAGGTAGAACTCTGGTTGACACCTGTCTCATCGAACAGCGTTGTATATGTTTCGGATAAATTGGGTGCATGCCGTCCCAAAACGTCTTGACTTGTGACAGCTGATTTCCTAGCTGGCTCTGGCTCCAGAGGAAGAGGAGGCTGAACTAGAGGAGTAAGTGCTTCAGGAATCCAAGGAGGATCTGGGTGTAATTGTACTGTTTCTGCCTCCAACGATGCCTCGGTGTCTGTGCCCTGTAACATGCCCATGTCGCCTTCCTCGCTCAGAGACCAGACTCTTTGCACAGTCTCATCCCCGAGAACAGAAGGGGCAGCATCGATGGTTTCCGAATCGTGGGGTTCTGGAACTGTCTCAGGGGTATTACTGTCCTCCATGTTGGTTGTTAGTTTAGGGTCATCGGTCCCGGTTTCTGTGTCTGCAGTCATTTTACAGTCCCTGAGAGTCGATTCTGAACTGGGCCCTGCAGCGGTGGCGTCTTTCCACAAACCCTCAGGAGGTGCTGACTCAAGAGTTGCTGGGGAACAAGCGCTTTGAAGCCGTGAAGCAGGCGGACTAGCTGACTCTTGTTTACATGTCTCTGGTTTGGTCTTTTTGAAAATTCCAAATAACTCACCTATTGGAGGCTGAGATGATGTACCAAAAGAAAGAGGAGGAAATGGCCCTTTCTTTGGTAGTTTGGCAGGAGATAAAAGCCCAGACAAGGTTTGGGGGGGTTCGGTCAAGCACCCAGAGAAAGATTTCACTTTCTCCACAAACCCTCCAAGGATCTCTGCTGAAGACTCCAACACTGATTTCTCTTCTTCTTTATCTGTGTCTTGGCTCTTGAGGTGTCTTGCACCCTCTTGCTCAATGGAGGGCGAGGCTAGATCCAGGATCTGTGGTAAGACCTCGTCAGGGGTCTTTTCCAATGGCAAGTTCAGTGGACCACTAGAACGTCTTTCCAGTTGCTGGTCAGTACACGTATCTGAATCGTCGAGCTTTTCAATAATATCAATATTGTGTGACAAGGACTGGGGAGGTAAGTGGCTGGAGAAGGGGTTCTGGTTGAAAGCTGCCCCTTCATGGGGCGCTACTCCACAGGTCTCAAGATCGTTGAGCAATGTTTCCGCCTGTGCCTGAAGTATTGTTGAAGGAGGTCCACTGTCTTTTTCCAGAGTCATCTGGAAAGCTGCCGAAGCTGTCTCCCGCCCATTCCTGGAGCCCTGTTTCTCCTGAGAGTTCTCCTCCATGTTGAGCTCATTTGGGAGGCAAGTGCTCGGAGTTATGTTGCCGTTGGAAATATGAGGGGCTCCTTGCTGGTCCTGAGTCACTTCCTGAGCTAAACTATCTTTATTGTCATTGGACCCTTCTCTAGTCGCTGTGTCACCAGCATCTACAGAAGCACTTGGCTTCTGAAATGGCTGGGAGGTCACTGGAGGGGGAAAGTTTTGTTTCCCCCCAGAAGTCTGCTTCTTTTCATCCAAGAAGGACAAATTGAAGAAACGAAAAGCAGAGCTATTCTGCGAGGCCTCCTCCTTGCTTCTGGAGGTGGGAGTGGGAAAAAGGGAAGGAAGTGCAAATAACCCTCCAGCAGCTTGAGATCTGGCTCTTGGGAAAGTAGCAGAGGTTCTGTTCTCAGATTTTTCAGATCCACTCAGGAAGGAAAACATATTCTTTCTGGCTGGCAACTTCGGTTGGGTTGAAGATGTTGTGGCAGTTGTAAAACTCTCACCTTTGTCAGAAACATGATCTTCTTGTTCACTTGAATTTCTTCTGCCCCAGCTATCAAAAGGCATTTTATTGTTTCTCAAAACTTCGGTTACTATGGAAGCACCCTCAGTTTCCATGGAGGAATCCCTGCAAGATTCTTCGAGACAACTTGTTGAGGAAAATGTGTTTGGTGACTGTTGGATTAGGTGATTTCCGAAGGGTACCTCTTTTCTGGTCAAACTGTTAGCCAAGAGTCCTCCAGCTGATGGCTCCTTGATGCCACTGTCATCAATAGTAGTCTGCTTGCTCAGGCATCTAACTCGAACTTTTCCTTTAGAAGATACAGACACAGCAGGAAAGTTTCTAACATCCTGACTAGTTCGTGGTACGGCATCAAGATTTGATCCAACTTCCCCTTGGTGACTCACTGAGGAAGCAGACAAACATTCAGTTGTCTGTACAGGGGATGCATTGGGTTTCAGAAAATCCCCAAGACTACCCCAAAAAGCTGAGACACTGGAAGGTTCTTTCTTTTCCTGAGATAATACCTTGCCATTTTTATCAACGTTATTTTCCAAGTTTGGCAATCCTTCTTTATTTATCTGGGCTTTAAAGAGGTTCAGAAATCCAGATGCTTGATTTTCATTGGCCACTGTACTTCCTGTAGGTTCTTCTCCCCAACCAAAGAGTTTCAAAGCACTTTTAAATATTGCTTTCTCAGGCTCCTTGGAAGTTTTGTCCTTGGGAAGCTCACAATTCCTGGGTTCATCGCTACTACATTGTGATGTGAGTGGAATTGTAATAGGGTCCATTTTAATGATTGCAACATCATCTATACCTGATTTAGCTTGGGCCATTGCTTGACTTACGTGGGAAACAGAATTTGACAAATTTTGCTTTTTCACATGAGTGCTTTTCTTTAAAGAGCATTCTTGCTTTATATTTTTAGTAACTTCTGGTCGTTGAACATCATATACTATTCCACTTTCTGTAATCTTCTTGAGAAGACTTTCTCCTTCATTTGGGGAGCCACCCTCTAATGGCTTACTGGAGATCAATGACTGAAGACCATCCTTTGTGAGCTCTGCCAATTCCGACCGCTGACTCGTTTTCGGTGTGACTGAAGACTCTAAGGACCCACTTATATCAAAACTCAAAGTTTTTTCAACCAAATTACCCAAAGCAGAAAATAACGAAGTCATTTTGTTCACTGATGACATCTCTTCTGCATGATGTGACCTTTCAGTCATATTTTCAGGCTTAACCAGAAAAGGAGCTTCTTCAGAAAACTGGAGGTTATAGATATTGGAAAGATAAATTGATGACTCCTTAGTTAAAGGTTGGTTCTTCTCTCCCTCTGTAATTTGATTTCCATTTAAAGCATAAGCAGCAGTTTGGGGCTGATTTCTCAAATCCAATATATATTCAAGGCCTTCAGAATCATATGATCTGTCTTTTAGTGATCCTAAATCTCTTTTAAACTTCTGAGGATAATAGCCTGAAAAATTCAATGGCTGATCTCTTTGGTCAAAATTTGACTCTTTAAACGTTTGTGAAACGGTTTCTAAATTTGGATACATTGACTTTGCACTTCTTGGTAAAACTACAGATAAGTCAAGAGGGTCATCAAATGGTTCCTCTTCAACATACCACAATAATTCATCTTCCTTGTCCAGAACTTTAAAACTACAGGCAGAATTAATGCTGCCATCAAACAAAATACTTGATAGATCATTTGTCTGTAAATCACAATTCAAATACTCTTGATAAGAGGAATCAGGTACAAATAAATATACATACTGTCCAGTTGAATCAGTTAGGAGAGAATATATATATTGTCCATCATGGTACACATAATATCCATAATCCCCATCCTCTGATGGCCACCATACTCCATTTTCAAGACATGACAACCATTCCTGATACTCATAATCAATATCTGAAAAAACAATGCTTTCATTCATTTTCAGTGATTCTTGATCAATAATGGGCCATATAGTCTTCTCATAACCTGAAGAACTTAAGTCAATGGGAAATTCTTCTAGTGAATTCTTAATGTTATTAAATGGAAGAAAATCAGAATTTTCATATAATGAGTTAGCTGCCCACACATCACCTCTTAATAAGTAATCTTCATTAAATGCTATCTGGTCGAATGATTCATATGGTAAGTCACACCAAATGACATTGTTTAGATTTGTTCTCCAGTCCAAGATATTTGCATTTTTATTTTTTTGGCAGAAATTTATTATTGGGTTTTCTGAGTCAGGCCCCAAGTAAACATCATCTGATGTAAATGTATTTTGACTCAATGTATAATAAACTGGCTGAAGTTTTTTGATATTTTTAGAAAAATCTTTGATGTCAGAGTCCCTATTAAAATATAAAGTATTGTTTATCTCTTCAGATGTCTGGCAGTGATTTGATTTTTCAAGAATTTTGGTACTCAGTATAGGTGAAATTAACTTATGTGAATTTTCATGTAGCTTTGTATCCAGAATACGGTGTAAAGTTAATGTCCTGGCTGGAGAATTCTGTAAGAGGCTATGCTGAACAACACCAGTCTCAGGAGTGCAGGGAACACCACCAGTCTCAGAAGAGAAGGAGTACTTTTCATTTAGCTGGTTTGTCCTTGTGGGAGAGCAATGGTAATTATCAGCCCAAGTATTCCATAGTGTTGTGCTTGCATAGTCTGCTTTAGGTAATGGTAAGCAGCTTTTTATGAAATCAGAAGTTTGTTTTTCAACACAGTTTCTCTGGTTCTCAGAAGTAACACATGAAGTAACAGGAACATCATCCAAAAATAAATCCTTATTTTCACACACACTCTTTATGATACCTCCAGCTGCGGAGTTTGCTTCATATGGCTTGCAATCAGTCATATTGCTATTTGATATCCAGTTAAATAGTCCAGAGAGTAAGCTCGGGGAGCTATGCCTATTGTAGCAGTCATCATTTTTGGAATTTAATTCTTGTTGACCAGACATGGCTTCAGAAGAAGAAAACCTAAACAAGCCAGAAAGTAGCCCACCTTGGGTGCTTTTCTTAGAAGCATTATTTACAACTTGGTTTTCACTGATTTCACTGGCCAAAGTGGATCCTGTAATGGTAGAAGGACACACCCATGAAGAGTCTAATACTGGTGAAGATGTGGAGGATGGTGCTTGTGTAAGATTCTGCCTTTCTCCTGCAGGAGCTGAAGTCACGTGTTCTCTGGGCACAATCCCAGGGATGGCTGATGCATCTTTTTGGTAACTCTTTAGTGTTGGGTAGTCACTGGGATCTAATTCCTCTACACTCTCAAATTTCCCAAGATCATTATTAACATTTGGAACTGAGTGAGACTTTATGAAATTAGGTTTGGTGTCTTCAGAACAATGTATTGGATCATTCTTATTGAATTCCTCCGTGTTGCCAGATTTCCCTAGGTTATTTTTAATATTTGGAATGAAACTAGATTTTATTGAATTCTGTTTGCCACCTTCTTGGCACTTCCTTTGGACCGCTTCATCAATGATTGCTGCTGAGTCATGAGAACTCTGGTCATTAACAGAGATACGCTTGTCAGTGATAGGGAATTTAAACAAAGGAAAAAGGCTCCCTTTCTCTGTTGAATCCTGTTGCTTTTCAGAATGACTAAAAACTCTGAGAAATGGAATAGGAACCTTTTCCCTGAATGAAAAAGGGCACCCATCTTTCTTAGCGCCCCCTTCTAATGTAGCTTCCTCCAATGACTGAATGTTCTTGGATTCTAATAAGGTTTCCTTTGAACATGTCTCAGGGGAAATGGTAAAAAAATGGCTGAAGGACTTTCTGAGTGGTTCAAGGAAATCATCACCACCAGTAACTTTGTCTTCCTCTAACGGCTTTGAAGAAGCTTCTTTATTTGTGGTTCTCCTGCCAGCCACACATTCGAGTACTGGAGTATCTTGAACACATATATTTGGTTGCTCTGGTGAGAGAGACAGATCTGTACAGGGTTTTCCTTCCAATATACTCTCAATAGTATCTTCTTTACTTGCAGAATTAGCAAAGCTTGAAGATTCATTGGCCACTCGAGAAGGTGACAGATCCTCACCTGTGGGCCTTTGAGATCGGCCTGTTGTTACTCTGTCGCTCCCATCTAAAGTGACAATGCCAGTAGTCTGATTGCCAGAGGTGTCCTGCCGTTGATTTGACCCTGAATCATATCTAGCAAGGCTTTCCTTCCCCGGCGATTTGCTATGGTCATCTTTTTTGGCCCCTTCCTTTTCTGAAAAGATCTTTAATGGGTTTAGCAGACTGAAAACAGACTTTATAACAGAACCCTGACACTGTGGAGCTGAAGTGTCTCTTTCAATCATTTCTGTTGTATCCTTAGAGCTTAAGCCCCGAGTTTCAGAGTCTGTGTGCACGTTTTCAGGATATTTGCCATGTCGGTCACTATTCTCACCAACAACCATTTGAGAAGCTGATGGAAATTGCATAGGGAGATCTTTCTCCAATACTGACTTCTCTCTGCGTGTAGATCCCCAATTAATCTTTTCCATCTGATTATGAGTTTCTGTTCTCTCTGGAACTAAGTGAACCAGCTTTTCCACAGAGGTTGCTAGGTGCTTTGTGCTGGAGTCCACCTTTGCTGTGAATGAACTGAATAACGGGCCAGCAGCACATTTCATTCGGTTCAGCTCCGGGAAAGACATCGTCTTGTCCTTGCCATTCTTGACAGTGGTTAGCACTGGAGTTTTATTCCCAGGCATTTTCTGTTCTTCGTTATTAGTAGTCCTATCGGAGGTTTGTGTTTTCTTCATTTTTGAAAGGGAACCAAATCTATTAATCTCCTCTTCCTTTTCTGCTAAATATTCCGACACAGTTTCCACTAAACACTGAAGTTCATCCATCGTATCGATATGATCCTCTCTGCATTTGTCAACAGAAGCAGAGGCCATCTTTTCCACAGAGCATCTGGACATTTTTGCATGTATGTTTGCATCATAATTCACACTCTGTAACAGCGGATCTGTTGCGTAAGAGTTTTCCAGGAAAGCCCCACTATGGTGGATAGTAGATGGAAGCCATGTTGGTGACAGCAAATCCTCCCGCCTATCAGAAGTGGGGGAATCTAGAAGTTCATCGGAAGTGCTACTAGTCGGATCTTCAAGAAGGTCTAACGGAGTAAGATTATTGACTTGTAGGTCTGAACAAAAAGACTGTCCCCGGATCTTAAGACGATGGGGGAAACCATGTTCATAACTGTCCACTGCAGAGGTCCACATGCCACTCTTAACCACAAATCCATTTTTGTAGGGATATAAAACTAGACCATTACTTTTCTTACTTTTAATGTGGCAGAGGTTTTCAGAATCTGAATCTAAACTCTTTGAGCTAGGCTTAGTTCTGGATTGCTCATGTTGCCTGTTTGCGCTGTCATCAAAATGACTGCAGGAAGGCGTCTTTCTTCTTCTACCGATCGCATCATATTTCTGGGAATAGCTGGAGAAAACATAAGTTCCTTGCTTACGGTCAAAATTAGGAAGAGTAGAAAATTCTGTTGGCTGGCTCTGAGATGGCCTCTTTTTCCAATCCTTGTACTTTGGTGGTGGTTGTTGACTATAATAGGTATCCAATTCTACAAGAGTTTCGATTTCTTTTGCTTCTGCTTTCTTTGAATTTATAGTACTATTTTCTAGAAACTGTTGTGATATTGCCTCTTCTACCTCCTCATAAATACCTCCTTGTTCTTCAGAGTCAATATCTGAGAAAGCTGAAATAATCCTAATTTTATTATGTCTAGTCTGTGAGTCTTGTCTGATTTAATGAAATAAAAGTGGAAGGGCAGTAAGGGAAAGAAAGAAGGAAAAATATGGAAAAGAAATAAGTTATAAAAGTTAAAACATGATTAATGAGAAAACGAGAATAGTAAAACTTTCTATTTCATTTTTTTTTAAAAAACTAAAAACTTATAGATTTAAATCAATAGTATACCAACTTAGTCAAATAGTTTTCCCACATCTGAAAAAGGCCAGCTATAACAACCATTTTAAAATGCTTTACTTGGTACTACATGTCACTGTTGAAATTTTAAAGGGCCTTTTATGGTCTAAGAAACAAAACTATTTTTTTCATCAATGTCTAGAATGTATGTGCAGTGCCAAAGTTTAGAAAATATAAAGTACACTATTAAACCATATCCAGGGATTTAAATAAACTTAAGTTTGTTGATGAAGTTGGGTCTGAAAAGAAGGCAACCTGGTAGCTTGCTGAGGTTATATTTGAGGTTATGCAGCCAATAATATTTTCAAATGTATTTGTTTTTAAAAGAAAACAATATTTAACAATAAGAAGAGACCCCTGAACTCTCAGTAGGAAATCAGACTTAAATTACACTCTCAAAACCCAAAATGATTTAAAGCATTGTAATGTGTTGTTAGTGAAATTTGAAGGTTACATGTATGAAAGATGACAGTGAAATGGAACTCCTTCCCTATGCTGGTCACAACAGCAGAAGCTGAGTGTCCAACATAAATCAATGAAGATAGATGACCACTGGCCCTCCTTTCATTAAGGTTAGAGACCTCCTGCTTCCTGTGTTCTGAGGGATGGAGACGGCCTATCGACAAGGAGCGCTTCAGGCTAGAGAGCTGAAGTACAGTCTCATTTCTTTAGGAAACAGAGAAAAAAAATCAAAGTAGTCACCTAATCACTAAACATCTTCAAGAGTGAGACTAATATTCTCTCCACCTCTCATTACTTATCACTAGGATCATTTATGCGATGCTGCATATAACAAAGTCTAACTCTACTGCCAGGTATCAAGTTCATAACGATTCTGTTATTTTGGATTCTTTGGGCAAAGATTAAAGCGACCAGATTTTAAACGGGATACCATTGACGGGGTGAGGGATTTTGATTAGAAATTTGGTCTATACGGAGCAACAAAAATTTTCATAGAGGGCTGAGCCCCGGTGGCGTAGTGGTTGTGTGCAGGACTGCGGCCCGCTGGGACGGAGGTTCAATTCCAGCAGTGGGGCTGGGCCTCCTACTCCCACCACCGGAGAGCAGTGATGTCCACAAAAAAAATTCATAGAATGCAAAAATAGTATTGCAATATATTTATTTTAATTTTAAAACACTGCGGGGCGTTGTTAAATTGTTAAAAAGCGGGATGTCTGGTCATCTTAGCAAAGGTCCATCTGACTTAGTAAGAAAATCCATTTTTAAAAAGGGGGACCTGTCAGGAGCCCTCTGGCCCAGACATGCTTGACTTGGCTACAGGCCGAATATGCCTGAACTCTGTTGCAGTTTGTTGCCTGGGGTTTGTAGTTTGTCGCCTTTGTGCCTTTGTAACTGTAAAAAGCCCTGGCCTCTGAAGCCAGACTTGCAACTGTGCTGCCATTCACTTGTTAATTTTGAAGATCACAATATGCTAATTGCCTAAACTTGCTTGCCCAATAAAATTGGCTTACTTCTCACAAATCAAAAAAAAAAAAAGAAAAAAAAAAAAAAAGAACCC
>PVJH01030207.1:0-25123 GCA_004026705.1 Nesogale talazaci
TGAGAGCCAAGGGGCCAGGGGCATTCACAGGAGGCTGTTCTGCAAGACGTCCTGTGTGCACATGCTTACATGCTGGAAGCAGTGCAGAAGAAGAGCCGCCAGTCTCTACTTTGGAGAAGGAAGGGGTATTGAGTGATGTAAAGGCGGGCAGGCCGAGAGTCTAGAGCGCAGGTGGGGTGAGGCGTGGGTGCAGGTGCAGGTGCAGTGACTGGGTTTCTGTGGTCCCTGTGAAGTAATTCACGAGGCTCTCTGTGTGCGTGGGCACGGTGGAGGGGTGGGTGTTGGGGGTTTGAGAGTTTGGGACGGAAGTAAAATGTGACACTGCCCTTGGAGAGGAACTCAGGTGGATCGAGAACAGAGACAACTGGCTAGGCAGTGTTGTGCCCAGTTGAGGCCGATGACCGATTCCCTCAGTGGCCGAAATCCAAGGGCTGTCGTTTTCTCTCGCGCTCAGCCCAAGGGACAGGCATGGAAAAGTCCAGTCCGTGGGTATCCCGGCAAGGGTGATGGGAGGAAAGGGGAGACAGGGAGTTTCGGGTGTCCACAAGAGAGGCCTCAGGCCACAGAGGGGTGCATCAGTGATGTTGTGCCAGGACAGAATCGACTTGGGACACGCCCAGCGTGCATGTTCCCTTCTTCCTCACAGAGGCGCCCACGTGTAAGTAGAGGCAGCTCTGTATGCTCACCAAAGGGCCGCTTGTCTTTCATCCCCATGCAGCCAGGGACGACCTGCCCGGAGGGGAGCATGGCCGGTGAAATGGAGGGGAAGGGTTGGGTGAGACCTCCAGCAACAAAGCCTCGAAGAGCCCACCCCTTTGGCCTGGCCCATCTTCCACTTCCTTTTGCTTTCCATGCGGATGTGACAGTTGGAGCAGGGGTGGCAGTGACCTGAGAGTGGGAAGCCACATTCTGAGATTGGCAGGGTACAGAAGGAGGAAGCCTGAGTTGGTGGGCTATGCTCGGGGCTGCCGACCACAGGGTCAGCCGGTCAAAGCCAGGACAGAAATGACCCTGTAGAGTGACCGTCTCAGAACCCCGCAGGGACAGTCCTGCCCTGCCCTGCCCTGCAGGATTGCTGAGTCACAGTCCACGTGACTGACTGTGGTGAGTTTGGTTTTGGTGTGGAGGGGAGCCGTAAGGAGTCCTGGGGGGACTAGGGGCTGCTGGACACTGAGCTATGAAGCAGAAAGGAGGTCAGTTGTTGAAATCCACCAGTCACTGTCAGAGAAAGATGAGGCTGTCTGCTCCCCTGTCCTGCAGGGGCACCGAATCGGAATCGGCTCCCTTCATGATAGGGGGGGAGGGGGGATGGTATTTTTGGCATCTATGGAGCCGTGGAACTGTTTGGTCAACTTATTGGAAGCCATAGACATGAAAAGTCTTTCTCAGTAAGGCTAATTCCGCCCCCCCCCCCCCTTTCATTGTCAGACTCCTTCAAAATAACAAGGCCTGTGTCCTGAGCGGCCGTTTGCCGTCCAGCCCAGAGAGCCCCATTTAATCCGTCTCTCTCCTGCTTTTAGCTTGGCCACCGGTCTGTGTATTCGCCACTGCCAGGAAAAGAGGCCGGCCTGTGGCTGTCCACTCAGGTGTGACAGAGCCGCACCCCTGTCAGACAGAGGAGGACCAAACATGTCTTCACGGACACAGGCGGCCACAGCTTTCTCCCACGGCACGGCAGGGGCTTTGAACTGGCGACATTTCTGTGGCTAGCAGCCCAGCACTAAGCCACAGAGATAGGGAGAACTTGGTTTAAAGCGGCTTGCCGAGTCCGAGGGCTGTGTTCTCTTACACAGAGACCAAGGCTGGCTCACACAGTGGCGCAGCAGCACGGGCCCCCGAGGTGTTGCCATTCTTCAGCATGCCCTCTCCAGGCCAGCTCCCCGCAAGGGTGGAAGGCGGCTCCTGCAATCCCAGATATTATGGGCACACGTGCAAACAGGCAGCAAATAGAAAGGACTCCTTTCTCTTTTAGAGTGCAGACAGTTTCCTTGTAGCGCTCTTACCCTCAGGTATCAGTAGCCAGAACAGGGCCCCCTGCTGAGCCCGTGCCTGGCAAGGGCAGCCCATCCCCACAGCTCACCACCAGGCAGGTGCGGGCACTGGTCTGCAGGGAAGACGAGGAAGAGGGGCTGGCAGTTGGGTACTCAGCTAAAGGTGGGCAAGGTAAAGGGTGAAGACGGAGGGTGGGAGTGGGCATGGATAAGTTTCGGACTGAGCCCCGGTGGCGTAGTGGTTGTGCGCGGGACTGCGGCCCACTGGGATGGAGGTTCAATTCCGGCTCCCAGGAGCAAAGGCTGGGCCTCCTACTCCCACCACCTGAGGGCAGTGATGCTTAAAAAAAAAAAAAAAAATTTCAAGTTTCCAATAAGAGGAGAGAAAGTGTTTCTTCTCTCAGAGACTTCCTGTCACAGAGGATGTGAGAGGTTGAGGACACAGCTCAGGAAGGAGATGCCCTGGAGGAAGTAATCATTAGCAGTCCTTGGAGGCGAAGACGGAAGAGGCTGGAGGCAAAGTGCCTCAAAGGACAGGGTGTGTGTGGTGCGTGGAGACTGGTCAGCCCGGTCTCGCCGGAAGGAGGGGCCCTGGTCTCAAGCGCTAGACAGGCCGCTGGCACAGCCCCTTCTACTCAGTAGCCTGTGCCTCTGTCCTTCAGCTTCTCCATCTTTTCCAGAAGAGTCTCTCCTGGTTGGTCAGGCTGCTCTGGAATGGGTTGAGGACTGAAGACAGTCCTCCCAGAGACCCCAAGGGACAGGGCTCAGGCCACAGAAGCCTGGGCGGGGCCGCTGAGGTCTGGGGGTCTGCTTGGTCGCTTTCCGCAGCCCGCTCCCCAGTGGGCCTCTTCGTCCAGCCCCAGGCTGACCGGAAGGCTCTGGAGCCCCAGTTCCCAGAGCCCCGCTACCTGGGAGAGGCCTGGGCTGGAGGCGAGTGGGGGAGGTGGGCTTCCGTGATAATGGCCAGAGCAGCCGCCCCGTGACTACGGCGTATTTCACTTTTAATTCTGACATATAATGTAATGATCTTTTTTAAGGCCCGATGATATTATCTGCCTGACTAGATTATTGAGTCTTCATCATCCCCAGATAAATTTATGGCCAGGACGAGGCTCAGGATTTATCATCAGTCAATAGAGCTCGATACTCTAACAAGGCGTGTAATAAGATATACATATTTAATGATCCAAGGGGAGGAGCGCTAATGGGAGCCCAGAGTGAGTGGCCCATGGGGCCGAGCTCTGCCCTAGCACCGCCAGGGCTTGAGAGCCCAACTCCGGCCTTCCTCAGACAGCCCAGTCTTCTTCCCAAGAGCCGGAGGGAGATGCCAGCTGGGGAGGGCGAGGAGGCCGCACCCAGAACGGCATCCGAACGGGGCCTAAGCCTCTCCAGCCTGAGGTGCGGGGTGCACCCCACTGGGGACTCCTCTCACCTCCTCTGGGCCTGGAGGCCCCGGAGCATGGGGGCGGGCCCACGAGGGGGGGAGGGCGGGGCTGCGTGCCCACGCTGCGCTGATGGTGACGGATGGTTTTTCATTACAGCCTCTCAGGTCCTGCCCGCGCCCTGTGTGGAAATTCTATTTATTCCCTAATTTGTAAAAATTCCCTCTTTATCTGATCCCAATCAGGGCGGGGTAATTGGCTCTCTGGGGCAGCGGCTGGGGTCCTTGATGAAGAGCTATGTGGATGTACCCAGCCCGGCCCCCACCCGGCCCGCCACCAGGGCCCACAATTAATAATGATTTGCAAATGGCAGACAAGCAATAACACAGAAAGATGTGGCGTCCGCGCTGCCTCTTCATTTCCTCCCCTCACAGATATAAATGGCCACAGAACAAAACCCAGCACTATAAATTCTGGAATTAGTTATTCACCAGGATAAATGGGGCCTGGAGCGTCGGCCCCTCCCCCCTGCCACCCTGCCTGTGTCCCCTGGCCTGGGCCTGCCCCCAGGTCGGTGGGCCCTGAGACAGACCCAGACCTTCATGCCTCTTTGGCTCTCTGTGCAGTTCCCTAGCTGCTTCTAAACTGATATCCACCGTGCTGTCCGCCCGTTAGGAGTTGGGAGTGGCTACCTAATGGTGGCCTCCCTGGCCATGGCCTGAGCCGGCAGGTAGGATTCACCACAGGGAACCCTCATGGCCCCTCAGGCTGTCAGGCCTGGGCTCCCGCCTCCGCCTTGCAGTGGGTCTGAATGAGACTGGCCTGTCTGCCAAGCATGAGATTCTAGAGAATCCAGGGCTGGTCAGCGTGGAGGTCTTCTTTGGCATTTGGGGCCCATCCCTTCATTTGCTGGCCAAGTCCGAGTTGGACTCCTGGTGGCCACATGTGATGTGACACCACGGACTTGGTGCTGTGCTGACTGCCTGGGGGTCTGTTCTAGGCTGCTGGCACAGGCATTTCCGGGCACCATGCCCTCCCGGCCAGACCACCCCCCACGCCCCCCGCACACACACTGGCTGTGAGCTGGCGGGTAATGGGCGTGTAATGGCCTCATTTCCATGCCCGGCCTCCAGGAGCGGCGGTAAGTGTTTGATTGCCTTAATTTCCAAACACATCATTATCCCAGCTTTACCAGCGCTTAATAAACACTTTATGAGGATTTTTTTAAAAAACATCTTCGGTCCGCATACTTCTCTGAAGTGATAAACTCTAATTAAGTCTAATATTTAAAAATATGGTAATGGTGAGTTGTTTGAATAAGTGGACTGCATTTCTGTAATTTCATTATTACGTAAAACACGCTAATTATTTGGAGCGCGCTTATTACGGAGAGAGAAATCGCCTGCTAATCAAGATGAAATTGCCTTTCCCCTTATTGTGGAGCTACCGTCATCCTTCACCATCAGCCCCGTGGCACCTCCAGGCACCTCGTGGGGGAGGGCGGGAGGAAGGGGTCACTCTGGAGGCCAGGCTAGAAGGGCCCTGTCTGGGAGGCGGGGAGCAAGCTAAGGGAACAGTGTTTGGGGGGACGGGGATGGGGGTGGGGGTGGGGTGCCTGGTGCACCAAGGCGACCATGTTTGAAAACACATCAAGGGATTTTAAGATGTTGGGGTTTTTTTTGAATCGGGTATAATACTAATACTAACCAGACGTTGTTTTAAACATTTCACAAATAGATGTGCGTTTGATCTTTTAAACACCCACTGGAGGAAGGCAGTCGCTATAATAATCACCCCCATTTTAGAGAGGCAGACGCGGGAGGAGAGCGAGTACATCAAGGTCGGCCACTGGCTCAGGTTGACACCGGCTCGGGTAGGGCTGGGATCCCAACGGCGGATCTGAGGGTGCACAGGGGCCCCCTGCTGGTTCTGCCGGGCACTCGTGGCCTGCCGTGGGCCACCTCTCTGCCGCCGTCTACCGGCATGAATGGCACCCGGCGACAGTGCGGACACCGGGGCCGCCAGCACAGGGCTGTCCGATTCAGCAAAGGGAAATCTGGGGCCCCAAGGCGAATTTGGGTTTCACATTGAAAACTGGTATTTCGGTGGAAGTATGCCCCACTTGATCTGCCTCACGTCGGCCAGGCCCGGAAAGGCCTCTGGCCCGTGGCCTTCAGAGCGCATCTGCTGCAGATGTCTAGACGGAAGGTGGGGTGACCAGCGAGGACCGGCCAGGAGCACCGGCTCCCCCAGGGCTCTTGCATCCCGTCTGCGCCGCTCCCACTCTCCTTTCTCAGCTCTCCGTCCTCTCTGCCGGTCCCCGTTCCATGGGCCTGCCTGCTCCCCAGCCATTTCTGGGTGGTAATGGGGAAGGTCTGCTTCCCCTCGAGGCTCTTGAGGGAGGAGGCCTCTGGAGACTTCAGCAGGCCTCGGGGGCATGGGCACCTTCCTTAGGCCACAGTGTCCCGTGGCCCCGTCACATCGGCGGCTGCCTCCCTGCCGCCCCATCCATCCAGTCTGCCTCTTGGATCCCTTCCTGTGCATTCTCTTTCCTGGCTTCCTCAGACTCATGTATGGGAACTTCATCTATCACGGAGGTATCAAAAGGACCAGTAAGGTGCGACCCGTTCTGTCAGTGTGACAGGACAGGGTGTCCATTAAGGGGAAAAATAGTTAGCGCCTTTATTTTATACTACACAGAAAAAAACACTCCAGATAGATGGAAAAGTTAAATTTTAACACTAGGAAGATAAGAGGCAAAAATGTAAGCCACTTAAAAAAAAACATTGGAATAGAGAAAGACCATCTTAAGCAAGACGTAAAACCTAGAAGGTGTCAAGGAGATGCCCGGTAGGATCTGACTTGACATGTGGAAGCCACGTTCATCCCTCCCCCACCTGTACCGCTTCCCTGCCATGCCTGCTCCCAGGTGGCACGGGCCTCCCTCCCTCCGCCCCTCCAAGACTTGCTCATTCCGTCCGCTCACAGCCCTCCTGCCTCCTCTCGTCTCCCCGTCAGTACGTTATCTCCACAGCCACTCACCTTCTTGTGGGTCACCGTCATTTTTGGCCTCCCTGCTTGCAGCATTAGCCTTCCTAGCCCTGTCTACCTCTCAGAGGGGAATTTCAAAGCCTCCTCCCCCCTCAAACGGGGGAACGTGTCCCCGGGATCCCCAGCACAGCACCTAGCTGAAGCACCTTCAGGTCGGTCACTGCCAACTCCGTCTGCTGCCGCCCCTCCGCCTCATCACTCCCAGCTCACCTTCCCGCAGCCCCTGAGCTCTCGGCTACTGCTGCTTACGTCCCTGCTGTCAGGAACCCTCTCTCGGTCCTCAGACTGAACAGGGGGACGTTTCTGCGCCGCCTCTGCTGCTCCCACTCGGAAGCCAGGGAAACACAGTCTTGTACCCCTGTGGCCTGTCAGTGCCCATGTGTCCCTGGCACATGAGTGGCAGTGCAAGTTTGCTGGCTGAGTGGGTGCCTGAAGGCATGGCCTGCCAAGAGTCTTCCTGCCCAGGCCCTGCTTCCTGCCTCCCACCCCCCCCCCTCCACTTCCCAGCCACGCGTGGCGAGCCTGTGGGCGTGAGCGTCACAGGCATGTCCCAGGGCCCTAAGCGGTGCGAGTCACCCTTCTCCTGGCAGCCTCTCCCCTAGCAGATCTCTCGCCACCCCTGGCCCAGCTTATGGACCTGTCCTTCCATGTTAGGTGCAGCTGCCCCCTTCCTACCCCACCCTTTTAAAGTATTGAGAGAGAGGAGAACCATTTTATGAGAAGTCTATAATCCTGCAGAAACATGAGAACAGGTGTTAGCCTCATGGAATGTGGACAAGGTGAAGAAGACCTGCCCACCCACAGGACTGCGTCTGCGCCCTCCCCTCCCCTGTCGCACAGAGCTGCCAGGCTGCCTCACCAGGGGGCGGTGTCGGCCTGTGGAGCAGAAGGCTTTCCAGGGCACCCAGCTGCCGCCTCTGAACTTGTGCCTGTTCAGGTCTCTGGTGGTTGCTTCTGACAAGCGTCACGTTTCTTTCTGGCTCGTTTTCAACTTACCATTCACTTGTGTAACTGATTCCTATGTTCAGTAGCTCTCATGAAGGCGTTGAGGGCTGGCGCCCGTAACTGCCACCACTGGCCCCTACATGAATGAGGGACAATTTGCTCCTGCTTCTGGGTCTTCATCCTAGGGGACCCGCTGCAGCAAGGCAGACCCCAGACCCCCCAACAGAGTGCAGAGTGAAGGCCAAGCTCACCAGACCTGGCAGCCCCTCGCTGTCATGATTCTGGGATCAACACTGGCGCACTAACAGGTCTCCGGGACAACTAGCAACTGCCCACCCTTCAGACAGCAGGGAGGGGTTCCGGGGGCTGTCACCACCGCCCCAACAACGCACAGCCTTTGTCGCCCGTCCTCGGTGAGGGAGCGGGAGTGGTTTCAGGAAGCTCGGCTCTGGACTGGCTGCATCCCCACAGCCCGCAGGGGAAGACGGTGCCTCCCTGGTTGAGGTAGAGAGTGACAGAGTTGACACCAGACAGACCAGGGCCTTTAAGAGTGTAGATTAAAGAGTGTAGATGTTGGGGCTGAGCCCGGTGGCGCAAGTGGTTGAGTGCAGGACTGGGCCCGCGGGCTTGGCGGTTCAAATCCAGCGACGGCTCTCAGGAGCAGCACTGGGTAGCGCCCACGACCACCAGAGGCAGTGATGCCCACATACACACACACACAAGAGTGTAGATGTTAACCAGGGCGGGGGAAGGGCAGCCCCTGAAGGCATTTCAAGAGGGAAGGACATGGTCAGATTTGTGTTAGAAAGATCTCTTTGGCTGCAGGAGTGGATTCACCAGGAGCGAGCTGCAGGACTGCTGTAATTCCATCAAGCAGAGGGGCGGTCTGGCCCCGGGGCGGCCGATGGCTGGCGAGTAGATCCGAGGCTGAGGCTCGGTGGAGATAAAGTCGGCAGGACTGGACCGGGTTTGGTGTGGGATGGAGGGAGGAAGAAGGAAGGAGTGCTGCACAGTGTGCTCTCGGGGGTCTGGACATTTGGGGCACTGCTCGTGGGGCGGAGAACAGGCGAGGAGAAGAAAGTTGCTGAGAGAAAAGCAGGGCCTGCACTGGCAGGCCGGCGGAGATGTGCAGGCGTTTGGAGAGTTGGTGCCAAGCCGAGCCGGGAGAGGTGGCGGCTGCAGGGCAGCAGTGCAGGGGAAGGATGGGATGAAGTCGTCCCGTGGGTGCAGGCGGTGAGAGCTCACGGACAGACTGGGCACGCGGGCCCTCAGCTGCATAGGGCCAGGCCCAGGTGGGCGGTCAGTGCTTGCCCACTGGCTGGCCGGTGGCCTGCGGGGAGAGGCTGGGGACATTAACTTGGGCAAGGGAAGGTAGACTGAGTGATTTGTCCAGCACTGAGGGAGGAGCCAGATGAAGTCAATAGAAAACTAATTTTCTTTTCTGCTGGAAGAAATGAGGTGTGTGGCCGCTGGGTAATTGCAGATAACGAGGGGACTTATTCTTAATATGCACAGCAACCAGGGCCCCCAGAGTGCAGGAGACAGGAAGGGTTGGAGGGGCCCTGACAGGGCCAGGCTTCTGAGGAAAGACCATCACCCAATCAGAGCCCCTTCCCTGGTCACAGCCCTCCAGCCCCAACTGTCCCCTTCCCCTCCCTCCCAGGGCCCTTCCTGGCACACCCCACCCACACTCCCTCCTCCACAGCTCTTCCGGTCCCATTCTCCTCCCTGACCACTGTCTAGCTCCTCCTGCCGCAGCCTCTCCACCCTCTGCCCCCACGGTCCAGGCACACGCACTAAGGGAGACAAATGACAGAGTCTCAGCCGAGCGGGGCGCCTGTCCGGCCCATAAACCACGGGGATGGGTCACGTCTGGTGTTGCCATGGCCGCCAAGACCCACCCATCTGTCTTCCCACTGTCCCGCCTCAGACCAGCCCTCATGCCTTCTGAGCCTTAGGGGAGCGAGGTGTCCCTGTGCCTGGACCTGGGGCACTTCTCCATGCCCACCCCCACCACAGGTGTATCTGTGCTGAGTTCTGGAAAACACGGCTGCCCCCTTGGCGGCCGGTGCAGAGCTGGTGTCCGGCCGATGACAGGGCCCCTGGTCTGGCTCGCCTCCGTCCACTCCCACAGCCCCTTCCTTCCCTCCCCTGACAAGGCTGGGTCGGGACTCGATGGAAGCGGATGGAGTTGGACCCCGAGGTGTTGGCCTTCGGGCCCCTCTTTGACCACATACACACACTCACACTCCTGATGACGTTGCTGTGCAGTCTCTCTGCATCGATCCCATGAGGCCCCTGGGGGGTGAGGCTGTGGTTGTGGCCCCAGAACATCCGTGCAAGGTGGGGCAGAGGCAGGTAAGGGGCTGGGCGTCAGTGGCCACGCTGGACAGAAGGACAGAAGACCCAGACTCTAGGCAGGTTTTACCCCTGGCTTACTGTAGTGGGCAACCGCACCTCCTGCTGCTGGCAGTGCCACTTCTCACAGCCGCCGGGTCCTAAGATGGTCTTGAGTTTCCACAAGACCGTCCTAGAGGAACCGCTTGGGAAAGCCTGCGGTCCGCGGAGAGAAGCTGAGCAAGGGAGAGGGAGCAGGGGCCCCGCGTAGCAGCTGTGCTTGCCGGGCCCTGGCTCAGAAGTGCCAAGCCTGGGCCTGGTCACCAGTGATTGTGGCCTTGGCCACATCTCACACACACACACATACACACACGCCAAGTGCCGGCAAAGTCACCCTGGCCAAGGGCGTGATGAATGGCCACACAGTAATGAAATGGAGACATCAAGGCGGGTGGCGGGAAGACGGAGTGTGGCGGACGGGCCGTCCCCACGCGGCGGCAACAAGAAGGATCGCCCAGCGGCCGGGGGCCGTCAAGGGAGAAATTACACATTTACTCTGCCTTTTTCTTACTGCGACGGCGCCCATACATCACCGGCGGGGCGGGGGCGGGACACACTGGCCAATTTCCAGCATGAATTATGGGGCTGAGGAGCATCCAGATCAGGCTTCCTGCTAGCCCAGCATCCGCATCCAGCCGAACCTCAAGCTGGAGGGGCTGCCCATGGGGACAGCAACCTCTCTCCAGGCCAAGACCCCTACCTTTGACCCCGTCCCCCACCCCAACCCATGTAGAGCACCTGTGGGCGCAGGGACCATCTAAACGCCTTCTCTCCTTTGCAGACGACTGCAAGAACATCGCCAACATCATGAAGACACTGGCCTATCGGGGCTTCATCTTCAAGCAGACGTCTAAGCCGTTCTGATTGGCCGAGGACGGGACGGGGCAGAACAGGGTGGCTGCTTGGCCCAGCCCAGAGCCCTCCTCCCTCACCGCGGGGACAAGGGGAGTGGCACGGCTCGACGCCCAGAGTGTCCCCAGCTGCCCTGTGGACTCGTGTCCAGGGCAAGGGCTTGGCCATGTGGCCCCTCTGGAGCAAATACTTTGTGCCCCACCCCTCCCCGTCCGCCCCGTATTAGCCCTTCCCCTTGTGGGCCTGGGCTAGGGGGACCCAGGCACTCACTGCCTCTCCCTGGTACACAGGCTTCTGCTGGGGTCACCAAGCCCCCCCCCCCATGACCCCTCCCACCCATAGTGCATGGTGTGTGGTGCCCCCAGGGCTCCAGGACAGATCAGGCCCCACCTTACGTCTACCCCACCCCTGCTGTGAATGTGCCACTGAATAAAGTCGGGGAAATGAGGCCCTGGGTGTGTGTGTGTGTGTGTGGGACCCGCGGTGCCCCGCCCAGCCTGGCACTATGGGCGTGTGAGAACGAGCAGTCACCATCCCTGTGCACAGAGGTCATCGGGATGGGACCAGGGGTGGCACCTGGGAGACCCTCACTCAGTGTGGACAAGCGTGGGGGGTGGGGAGGGCTGACACAGGCCTGTAAGAAGGTGCTGGTGGCCGAGGCTATTGCTGTGTGTGCAGGACTGTTACACATCTTGTCTGGGCAAGGGTGGGGTCCACCTTCCCAGTGGGAGACCCAAGGTTCAGCCCCACCGTCGGCCAGTGCAGGGGTACATGCTGTTAGGGTGCTGAACCGGTGAAGCGTCCAGACCCCAGTCTGACAGTGTGCTGCCGAGAACCCTGCAGGTCCCGGCGGCCGGTCCCTTGTGCGCAAGGTCACTGTGAGTCAGGCCACCTGGGGGGCAGCCAGTGTCACCGCCACTGAGGGCCCTGGGGCACCCTGCTGCCAGCCTTCCTGGCCAGGGCCGCCTAAAGTGGAGTAAAGGAAAAGGAAGCGCCGGTATGTACAACTCTGCAGCAGCTCTATTTACACAAGGAGCCCCCCCACCCCACCCCGCCACCCCCCCCACCCCCCGTGGCTCTCATGGCTTCTTGGCTTTCTTCACGGATGAGGAGCTGGAGGCTGATTCCCGTCGCTTCCTCTGAGGAGACACACGAGGTGCTGGGGTCAGGGGCCCCAAAGCCCAAGGCAGACCTGGCGCGTGCGTCTCTCGCTCACTGGCCAGTCGGCCCCCTCCCTCAGCCTCAGCGCTCCAGAAGGGCTGCTTCTGGGGGCCAGCCCTGAAGGGTGCAGGGCTTGTTGGGGGCATGTCCCCTAGCCTGGCCAGACACTCACCGAATTGGGCGTGAGGGGTGCACCCACCACGTCAATGATGGTGTCCTTGGTGGGGTCGGGGCCAGGGTCGGGCAGTATGGGTTCAGCAGAGGCGGGGGCAGGGCCTGACGCGGGCGTGGCGGGACCCCCCAGCACGCCAGCTCGGGCCAGCGCCTCGTGCCGGTGCCGCAGCATCTGCAGCTCGTACTCGCAGTTGGCACAGGCCTGCTTGAGCTCGTAGAGCAGCACCAGGTCGCTCCGCAGCTCGTTGAACATGTGCACCAGCTCCTCCGTGGGAGTGGGGCTCAGCTCTGTGGGTGGGGGCACACAAGCCGGGGGGGTCGGGAGGGTGGCAGAAGGCCAGGTCCCAAACTGCCCGGCCTCCTCCAGTGTGCACCCATTGTGTACAGCCAGCCCCCTACTCACCCACACCAAGTTCCAGCAGCATCTGCTCCAGGGCCTTGATCTTCTTCTGTCCCACAGAGCTGGGCAGCTTCATCTGCAACCACCCAGGCAGCTAAGCCCTCTGCCCACCCCTCCCCAAGAGCTGCGGGAGGCAGGAGATGGGGGGCAATGGGGTTGTGGGAGGAGGGGAGCCCCTGGAGGCTGACAAGGAAATAGCCAGGAAAGGGAGCAGAGCCAAAGCTATGACCACGCCTGGCCACATCTCCAGGGCCTGTGTCCCAGTCCTACCCCCTGCACAGTGGCCCGGGACCCGGGACCCAGCTTGCCAGCGGCTGGCCCACATACCCTCTGGCTCCGCAGTGTGACGCCTGCAGACTTGAAGTCCGGGAACTTGATGCCCGCAGTCTCGGGAACGGCCTGGGGGATGAAGGAGACGTGGTGAGTTAGGGCTGTGGGCTCGCAGGGAGTGGCAGCGGCTAAGGCCTGGAGGAAGGCGGCCGGCTGAGCTGCCCTGGCCTCGTACCGGCTTCTCGGCCTCCTTTTTCTGGGGCAGCTTCTTCTTGGGGGCCTTGCGCTCGGTGCGGCGCTGCTCCGCGGTGGTGTCGGCCGCTGTGATCAGCTTCTGCAGGTCCTGGCTCCGCTTCTCCCTCTCTTTCTTCCGGGCCTCGATCTTGCGCAGCTCCTGCAGCAGGTACTCCTCCTCTGCCACCTGGGGCCGCGCAAGGGGGCTGTTCAGGGCGCGGGGGCGGGGGCTGCGGGCTCCAGCCACGGAGGGCGGGGGCACGGGCCCGGCCCACCTGTTCGGGGGTGCGGTTGTAGAGCCGCTCCAGCTGCTCCTTCCGCCGACGCTCATGCCCAGCATCAAACACGGGAACCTTCAGGTCTGTACCTGGCACCGCCCGCACGTTGGCCAGCTTGGCACAGATGTGGTAGTAGCGCTCCTTCAGGTCCTCCACTGAGCGTTTCTGAGGAGGAGGTTGCGGGGGGGGGGGGGGGGGGGGGGGGGGGGGGGGGGGGGGGGGGGGGGGGGGGGGGGGGGGGGGCGAGAGTGAGGAGCAGGCCTTCCAGGCCTGCTGGGGGGTGGGCAGAGGCTGTCACCCCACCTTGAACTGCTGGTGGTCATAGCGGTCGTGGATAATTACAAAACGAAGGTCAAAGCGGCGGCTGAGGTCAAAGAGGTGGTCGGTCTCCGCCTTGGTCCAGGCGTCGTCGTGGAGATAGAGCTGGTACTCCTGCTCCGAGTACACGGGAACCTGCACCGTCTGCGGGCACGAGGGGCACCCTGAGCGCGCGTGCTCACGTCACGTCACGTCACGTCACGTCACGTCGCGGCCACGCCCCTGGCCGGGACTCCAGCGGCGGCACGGAGACTCCGAGCACGCTCTGCTGCCTCCCGGGGGCCCTAGCAGCGTGGGCTGGCCTGCCTCGCCAGTCGACAGGAAGAGCTTCAAGCCGCGAGAGCCTCGCTAATAGGACACAAGCTCCTGCCCCCGTGGTTGGGATGAGGGGTTCAAATATAAGTGCTTCTGTGGGACCCCAAAGGTCGGCCAGTTGGCGTCAAAAGTGGGCTCGGGGGCAGTGGGGCGGTTTGGGTTCACCCAGGAGGGCCAGGATCTCCCAGAAAAGCCCATGCAACTTTTCTCTGAGGCACTACTGCCACCCAGTGGTGACTACGAGACCTGCGGCTCTCCCTGACCATCCCCACAGAAGCGTCCAGGGCGGGAGTCCTCATTTGAATACAGGATCCCGCCCCGCCCCCGGAGAAATCCACCACTTGCCAGGCGGAGACCTCAGGAAGGAGGAGTCAAAGACTGGACCAGGAAGCTTTTCGGGCAGCAAGACCACACTGGTTCGGACCCGGTCTCCAAGTGCCTCTTAGCCGTCTCCTGGAGGTCCACACACACCTCGAGCACTCCCTGAAAACGGCATGTCCTCCAGCACCCACTCAACTACCCCAGACTGGGGAGTCCAAACCTTGACCTGACCCCGCCCCCTAACTCTGGCTCCAGCTCTCTGCACTCTGGGCCAGGGGCAGAGGGGCGGCCGCCCCACTGGCCCTCGCCTCCATCCAGCCCGCCGGCGGCTGACTGCCCTCTGGAGGGAGTACGGTTTGCTTGCCAACACCTCGCGGTCTGTAGGAAGGATGGAAATCGGGAATCAGCATTTCGAAATGTCCATCAGTTTGATCAGGATCACGTTGCTGAATCTACCGCAGAAATGTGGGTTTGTATTTTTATCAGTCTGTGATCAAAAGCACCCCTGACCACAAATAACTTGAGAGACATTGTTCCCGGGCGTGTCCACTTGGAGCGCCCACCGCACCCTTACTACGCAAGACAAAAGTTCCTTCACATCATCTTTCAGTCCCCAAGGGCATCAAGTGGCAGCTTCACGTCCTGCGTTCAGGCTGAGCACAGGACAGGCCCTCTCAGGCCATCACGCTCACTGAACCAATCAACGTACGCCTCCCAGCAGCCACTGCCCCTCAGAGACCCTCAGTTCCAGCCAAATATGTCACCACTTCTGGAACATAGCAGGCTCTCTGGACCGTCTCTATTCCTGCTGGGAATGCCTTCCCATCTCCACATTCCTTTCAGCCCTCCCTCCTGCAGTGTGCTTAGGTCCAAACTCTCAGAGCGAGGCCCTGAAGGAGCTCCCAGACCCGCGCGAGAGAGACATCTACTTGTTCCTTCTACATGGCTGAGCTTCGAAAGGGGGTGGGGAAAACGGAATGATCGTGGAATTTGTCCGTGGATTGGCTGAGGTCCCCTCGTATTTATAACAGGCCTGACAGATCGATGCAGGGGACACTGTGTTGCCTAAGACAGGGGCTTTACCCCAATGCTCACCTCCTGTCAAAAGCAGCAGCACTGTGCGGTGTGGCAAGTGTGAGGGCAAGAGGTGTGCTTGGGATGCAATGGTGACACCCAGCCCAGCCGGCTCGGGAGTGCTCCAGGGGCTACAGGGAGCCAGGAAGAGACATCTATGCCGAGGGGACACCGAGGACACCGTGTGTGGGCAGTGCAGCCGGGAACACGCTGAGGAAATGTGAAAGGGCAAGATAGGGAAGGCATGACCAGAACCTGGCAGGAGAGCAGAAACCGGTTCCAAATGGGCTTCGTGTGCCCCACCCCAGAGCTGAATTCACCGCCATGGGGGCCATGGGAGTCAAGGAGATCCAGTGGCCTGGCAGTCGGGGCTCGTGGCCTGTCTCCCAAGTCCCTCCAGGAACACGTCAAGCCCGGATGTGGCGGGTGAGGACTGACACGCGTGCTCTGGCTGGCGCCGACTAGTGGGGCACACGGACGGTGAGCGGGACCCAGAGAGGGGGACTGGAGGGAAGACCACTAGTTGATCCTACCCCCAACTGCTCCCTTCGGAGACCCAGATGCGGGGACCCTTCTGCTTCCAGTCTGTCAGAGGCCACCCAAAGCTGCCTCCTAAGACCATGCCCCCTAAGACCATGCCCCGCCCGGCCCAGCGGCCTCCCGGCTGCTGCAGCTCCCACTCTGACTGCCTGTAACATCCCATTCACAACTGCTGGTGTTCATGCTGCCCCTTCTGTGTGCCAAAGCCACCGCGCTCCCTTCCAAACGGCACCCATCCACACCTCAGCTGCCCCACAAGGCTTCTGGGCCCGAGGTCCTGCCAACCTAGCAGACAACACCCAGACTCTGCCTGTGCTCGCCCATCCCTTTGTCCCCCAAGGATGGCGTCTTGAGGGCTGACATGGGATCCGTGTTTGTATTCCTAGCGGCTAAGGCGCGGCTTGACCTGAATCCGTACTTACTAAAAGCAAAATGGATGTTTCTTTGGTGTCCAAAGAATTTTGGTTTCAAAATGTATTGTCCAACCTTCCCTCCCACCGCCTCAGAGACCCTTGTCTCTTCTCAGTCGTCCGTCTACAGCCTTTCCCTCTTCTCTGGCCCCTTCCCAGGCTCTGTGAGCATGCAGAGGCAGTCCCACGGAGGCAGCTGGCCCCCGTGTACACCTTCGCTGCTGGCTCATTGGGGCAGGGGGCGGGGCACGGGGGACATGTAGTGCACCGGCTAGACCAAGGAAACTGGTCAGCCAGGGCTGTACACAAAGCACACTGCCTCTCGGGATGGGAAAGGGCGGGCCTAGTTTGCTGCAGCCTGGATCCCAGCAGATCCCCCTCAGAGCAGAGGCAGAAGAGTTTGCAGCAAGGAGACACTCAGGAGAAGTGAAGTCAGTTAGGAAAATGACCTCTGGGAGCCCCAGCAAGAATGCCTGTCTAGAAAGCAGGCCAAGAAGCCAGCTCGGGAAAAGACCAAAGCTGTGCCGTGTGGTCTCTGCCCTATGCAGTTAGAGTCCTGGGAGGAAACCCACTGCCACGCAGAGCAACCCAGTAAGATAGGGTAGAACTGCCCTGCGGATTTGTGGGGCTGTCGATCTTCACAGGAGCAGGAAGTCTGCTGGCCCTGTGGTTTACAGCCCTCTGGGTAACCCACTCTTCCTCCAGGGAGCAAAGCGCCCTGTAACCTGAGCCCTGTAGCCTCTACAGCCAGATCCACTCTTACTCTTGATTGAAAAAAAGGGGTGACAATCCCTCGGGGGAAAGGACGACGTTCCATAATCACGCCTGGAAAACCTCAACATGCTCTTAAGTGAAACACCAGATTGTTGGGGTTCACGGCGGGTGATCCGGAAGCTCTCGGGAAGCCGGCACTCGGGAGAGGCCCAGGGTAGAGAAGGGAATGGCCTCCCGGGGCACAGCCCTGTGTGGGACTCAGCTCGGCAGGGCCTCCTTCAGTTCCTACAAGTGGGAGCACCTGTCAAGAGGCACCAGGAGCAGGGGACGGGAGGCCTGAGGGCCGAGGGGAGATGGGGCAACGCCAGGTTTGGACAAGGGAGCAAACAAGGAGTTCGAACCTTGATGTGGCGAGTGTGAGGAGCCACTGGGCCGTCCAGGCGCGTGGAGCTGGCTACACGGGCTGAGGGGAGGGGTGGGGGGAACACGGAGCCCTGCCTTTGAGCACCGTGGTCAGTTAAGGAAGGACCTAGCAAAATGCAGCTTGGCCTCGCTCTGCCTCTCCCAGGCCGGGTTAGTCGAGGAAGCGAAGCCTCCCTCCCTCTGCAGTCGGGAGGGACCAGCGATCAAGCCTCTGGGCAGAGGGTGCTTGCAGCGATGAGGGGCACAGGCACATGTGTCCGGGTGACAGGGCTAAGTCCGCGGGACTCAATCATCACATGCATCTCTGTGGTCTAGGTCCGAGATCATCTCCTCAAAGACCCTGTCCAGTCACCCTTTCCAAAGCACCATCCTCCACCCATAAACTCCCCGCCCCACCCTAAGCCTCTTTACTGGGAAGCAATCCTACCATAGTCCAATCGTATCAAGCTACTGTACAATTGCTGCCACAATCAGTTTCCAAATATTCTTTTTCTTCTCGATCTCTTTGGTATCAACTCCCCTTTAGGCCCCACCCCCCTCATCCACTGTACCCTCCCCTCCCCCGGGAATCCTTATTCTACTTGCTGGCTCCATGGGTTCACATAAACTCATTTCTCTCATCTCAGAGCCTATTCATATCCTGCTTTTCTTTTTTTTTTTGGGGGGGGGGGTGTTTTGTTTGTTTTGTTTTGGGGGGGGCATCACTGCCCTCTGGTGGGAGTAGGAGGCCCAGCCTTGCTCCTGGAGAGAGCTGCTGACTCTTAAGCTGATAGAATTTCATTTATTTAGTTGTTTACGTGTTTATTACCCATCTCCCCTTCCCTTCTTTGAAATACAAGAGCTCGCGGAAAGCTGAGTCAAAGACGCCTTCCGTCCCTGGCTTACACGACTGAGTGGGTAGTGGCCCCGCTCATGCAACGGGAACAGGTTTGGAGCTGGGGGAGCCGCCGTGGAGCTTTCTGTGGGTGCTGCTCTGAGGTCCCTGTGGAGCATTCGCCGAGGGACGTTAGGTCAGTGAGTGGATCCATGGACACGTGGGGTTCTTGCTCTGGACTGGAGACGTTTAGTTGGAGTCAGTGGAATGGGGGTGGGAGTGGCAACTAAAGCCATAGGGTTAAATTAAAGACACTGCAGCTAAAGTCGTGAATGAGACTAGGATACCCGGTGGACATGACTGAAAGGTCAGAGCGGGGCCAGAGAAAGCCGGGCTCCAAAGACCTAGGGAGACCCCGGCCGGCCCTGAGGGCTGACGGAAACAGGAGCCTGCGCTGGGCCTCAGGAGCCAGCCAGCCCCCAAGAGAGCAGAGAACTCATGCGAGGGCTCCTTCGCAGAGGGCCTGCAGGGGGCTCACCTTATTGAACCTGGCAAAGGGGTAGTCCTTGCCTTCCTCGGCTGCTCGGCGCCAGTGGAAGAACATCGCTCCGTCCTTGCGGGCTGGGTTGGTGAACGGCATCCACTTCCAAGGCCTCACTTTCTTGGAGCCCAACTTGGCCTTCACGGTGCGGTAGCCCTGGCCAGTGTCGCTGGGCAACAGCGGGGGTGCGTCCCTGGCAGCAGAGTTGGGGGGTGGGGGTGGGGAGCAGCAGTCAGAGGGGTGGAGGGAGCTCTGGGGCCCGGGAAGCTGATCTACCCCAGGGCGAGGACGTCAAGGCCCCCGGGAATAAGCCATCTGAACTCCTCTTGCCACCTGCTCAGCCAGCAGGAGGCCTGGCTGGGAAGGGCCACGGGGAAGGAGCTGACAGAGAAGATGGAGCGTTAGGGCTGTGGCTGGGGGGTCAGGGATCCGAGCCTGGGGGACCCGGGTCTCCAAGTACTTGCTTCTTGTCCGAATAGAGCAGGGCATAGACCTCCCGGTGCATGCCTTCCGGCCTCTTGAAGGTCAGGGTCTCCGAGGACTTCTTGGACTTTTTCTGCGGAGGGAAAGCACAGGAGATGGGCTAGGCACGACGCCCCTCTTCTGAAAAGTCTTCAGCCCGGGTCAGGCCTGCAAATGAGCAAGCCGGACCCCTCAGGGGCCACCTATGCGGCGGATGGTGCCTTCCGATGCCCCCAACTCGGGATCGCACCCACCTGCCACCTCCGGTCTGGACAGGTCCTGGCCCCCCTCTGACCCGTCACCCCGGGGCCCGATCCTCCGTGCTTCTCTCACGCGTCCCACTCCGGGCCCTCCGTCTCCACAGTGCTCTACCCCCGTGTCCCGCCGCCCCACGCCCGCTCCCCGAGCCCCCCCCCCCCCCGGGCACTAAGTACGACGGCGGAGGTCCCCCCCAGGGGCGGAGCAGCCCCTCGCTTCCCCCATCTTCTGTCCACGGCCACCTCTTCGGCTGCCCCCGCGCCCCTCTCTCTACCTTGTCCGGGTTGATGATGTCCTTCTTGCTGATGGTTCCAGAGGCTGCATCTCCCTCGGGACCCCCGAGTTCGAGAATGTCCCGGACATCTGCGCCCGTCGCCATCGCGCTGGAGATCGGGGGGCGGCGACGGGCGGGGAGGGGGGGGGGGAAGGGGGCTGTTGCCCGAGGTCAGGAGTCAGAGTCCGAACCCCAGAAGGGACCCCGTCAGGTCAGGGGGCGGGGCCACTCCCGGCTCCAGCCGGGGCGGGAAAAGGAGACGGGCCCAGAAGAAAAGGGCGCTCCGAGTCAGGTCGCGGTTCCGCCCGGCTGAGGCCGCGTGGGCTTCCCTAACGGCTTCATTCGCCCCTCCCGCTCCACGGCGCCTCCGGGCCCGGAACCCACCCCAAGCTCCGGCCGCGGACGCCGCTCCTTCGGCCTCCTCCGAGCCGCGGACAGAAACTTCCGGCCGTGCGCCGTCGAAACGCGGCGGCCGGGGACACTTCCGGTTTGTGCGGCGCCGAAACGGAGCCGGCGGGGAACCGGCGGGAGCGCCGTCGGCCGGGCCTGGCTCGGGCTCACGTGTGTGCGCGCGCGCGCGCGCGGGCGCGACCTGCTTCCAGGCGCTCCAGGCGCTCCTTTTTCTTTTCTTTCTTTTTTTTTTTTGTTTTGGGGGTGGGAGTGGGAGGCCCAGCCTTGCTCCTGGGGAGCCGCTGCTGGATTTGAACCGCCAACCCCGTGGGCCGCAGTCCCGCCCTCAACCACTGCGCCACCGGGGCTGGGCCCAGAATGAGATTCTTTACCACCTCTGCCTTGCTCACGGGGAGCGCAGATGTTCTGCGAAGGAGGTGGCACCCCATGTACCCATGCGCATGACACAACGCGTGCGTGGATGGTGGCAAGGGGCACACAAGCTCCAACAAAATGACTTCAAACAGGGCTGAGCCCCGGGGGGCGCAGTGGTGGTGTGCGGGGCTGCGGCCCACGGGGCTGACGGTTCAAATCCAGCAGCAGCTCTCCAGGAGCAAGGCTGGGCTTCCCACGCCCACCGGGGCAGGGATGCCCACAGGAAAAAAAAAAAAAAAAAAAACAAGCAACAAAAACAAAAAAAAATGATTTCAAACAATCCTCTTTTTAGAGCATTGACGAGCAAGGCGTTTGCATGGCCGTGCTGGAGAAGGCTATTATTGAAAGGGGCCGGGACTGCTCCCAGGTCCCAGCAGGCCGCCTTGGCAGACGGCCTGTCCCCTTCAAGACTTCGTCTCACACGTGGTCAGCCTCCCGGAGGAAGGCCATGGCGGCCAGCGAAGAGGAGGAAGGGCGGCACAGACGGAGGGACACGCCGCGGCTCCCACAGTGACCTCGGCCAGGACCCCTTGAGCGGAGGACGCCGCACCGCTGTGCGTCAGAGCCCCACGACCACTTAAATGCCAATAAGCCATAAAAACGGGAGCGCAGTCCGAGCGTGCACAAGGGGACGCGCCCGGCGAGGCCGCACAAGTAAAGTGACTAGATTCCCAAGGTCATTTGGCCTACCGCCCCATAAAAAAAAATCTCCAGTGTGCACCCCCCCCCCCAAAAAAAAAAAAAAACAACCCAGCCCATTCTGTAGCCCATGATCCAGAGTCGGCATCTGCTTTCACAGGGCGCCAGGCGGTGCAGGGGATGGTGATCCGCCTGGTGGGTGCTTGGAAACCCCCAGCGCCTCCACGAGAGAAAGACGGGGCTTTGCGCGCCCCCCAGAGTCAGCCGCGAGCCCGAAGGGTGGGGGGCGTCGTGCTTCCGGGTCGGGCCGCGAACCCCAAGGCCAGCAGTTCAAACCACCGGCTGCTCTGTGCTCCTGTGAACGTGTCACAGCGCCTCATCAGCTAACAGGGGCGGTTGTAGCCTGTCAGGTGGGGTCGTTGCGAGTTTTTTTTGCTTGGGGGTGGGTTTTTTTTAATTGTTTTTTAATTTTTCCCCATAGTTCCCATCCATCCCCATACCCCTCCCCCATGAACCCTTAGTAATTTACAAATTGTTATTTTTCATAGCATGCACTGTCCAATGTGTCCCTATCTAACCCCCCTCGAACCCTTAATCATCTACAAATGGTTATTATTTTCCCATATCGTACACTGTCCAATGTGCCCCTTCACCCACTTCCCTGTTGTCCGTACCCCAGAGAGGAGATTATATGTAGATCCCTGAAATCGGTTCCCCCTTTCTATTCTACTTTCCCTCCACCCTCCCAGTATCACCACTCTCACCACTGGTCCTGAAGGGATCATCTGTCCTAAACCTCCATGTTTCCAGTGCCAGTGTACATCCCCTGGTCTAGCTGGATTTGTCAGGTAGAATGGCGATCATGATATAGTGGGTGGGAGGAAACATTTGAGAACCAGAGGAAAGTTGCATATTTCATTGTTACTACACTGTAACTTAACTGGCTCATCTCCCTGAAACCCCTCTGTATGGTTGGGAGTTTTGAGAGCGCTTTGATCTGCTTTGAGAGCACTTGTGCAGGCTCCTGAAGGAGTAGGGTCTATCCGGCTGGCAGACTAGGCTCTCACCTGTCTTTCCGGGAACTCAGAGGCAGGCATTCCTGTGTTACTAGCGGGTCCCCTACACAGTCTCAAGTGGATCGCAGCTGGAAGCCTCCGGGAGCCGGGGGGCTGGGGGGGGGGCGGGGGAGAGAACATGTGCCGATCATCCTGGAGAAAGAGCAGAAGATGCTTGTTCCCAGCATCAGTCCCTGCAAGCCAGCTAGCAGACCTGGGAGAACACCCAGGCAGAGACCATGGGGACGGGCCGAGGCTGATTCAGGCGTGAAGGACACCAGACCCCAAGACAGCCTGCCGCAGTTCCAGGCTGAGGATAAAGTAGCAAAGAGGCCACTGAATCTGTTGTAAGCAGTTCCAGCCCAGAGGGGAGAGGGCAGTGTGGCAGGCCCACGCCTGACGAGACCCAGAAATGTTGGAGAACTACCCTATTCCTCAGGCCTGCTGCCTGGTGGCACCCAGAAGTGGAAGTCACGTTGTCGCCACAGGATAAGGAAATGGTCCTTTGAAGTCCGAGGCGCACAGAGCCGGGAGAGGCACCGGGGCCTCCAATACTGACCCTGCTTGAAGTCATTTCATTTGTGAAATTGCTTTCTCATGTGTGTCTCCCCCCCACCCCCACCACTGGTTCCTCTGAGGACGTGGAAAGGATGGTGCGGCCCCGCCCTCCGGGGACGAATGTCTCAAACAGGAGGACTCGCTAGTGCAGGCGCTGCTGAGGCATGACGGCAGGTGCTCTGTCTGCTAGCGCAGGCCCAAGGGACCGGTGCTGGGTGAGGACAGGGCGACCGGGAGGACGTGAGATGCGCCATCGGGTTACAGGTCATGGCTAGGAGTTTGGATTACATGTTCATTTGAAGTTCACTTGGATGCCGTCTTGTCCTGGCCGTGACCCTGATTCTGTCCCCATTCTTAGGGTGTCACTGACAATCTTCCAACTGACCCGTGCAGCGCTTCCTGCCCCCTGGGCAAGCTGAGTGCAAAGGTGAGGGGAGAGACCATGGGAATGAGGAGTCCCTCTCTTGCCCCTGCTGGGGAGCTTCTGGCCACACTTCCTCTCCAAACTCCAGGGCCAGCGGGTCCCACTGTCCGGCCCAGGAGGAGCTGGCTTAGCAGTGTGCAGCAATCGGGCCCTGCCCAGGAGCCCAGCCTCCCTCTGAAGAGATAGATGCTGGCAGGGTCAGCTGTGCCCGCAGAGGGGCCTGGGCGCAGGCTCGGGAGTCCCAGGGCTGCCAGGCCAATTGTACTGGAGTTTCGACTTTAACCTGACAGTCGCTAAAAGGCATGCTGAGGTGGGCACGGGGAACAGGCATGGAGGATGACTGAGTCCTGTTTGCTTTCCAGAAAGATCATCGATGGCCTGTGATTGGGATGGACACAGCTGGAGGCAGGAGGCCAGATGGGAGACTGCGGGAGACTCCACCAGCCTGGTTGTTGATCGGAACACAACAGGAAAAGATGCCCAGACCACTCTCTATTTAACAGGTACTCATCTACGATGGGTCGGGAGAGCAGTTAAACTTGGAACTATGGTATGGTCTTTCTTTGCTTCTTCTTTCATTCTGTGTCTATCTGTACAAGATAGGCAGGGTAAGCAATCTCAAGGAGATAGCGACGGGACCAGTGGTTCTGCGGTGGGGGGTCCATGTGAGTGGAGAAGGTGGCAGAGGGGAGGGAGAGCCAACAATGGCAGGGCCAGGGGAATAGCAAGGCATCTGAAATTGGCAGTGAGGAGGGTGTGGCATTCCTGGTCCCAAGTGACCAATTGAAAGGTGTCCAAGAGGAATTACTGAGAGGTGGAGGATGTGTAAACATGATAGTGGGGCCGGAGGAAAGAAAAAGAAAGTAAAAATTATACATATAGGTATCGTGGTAGTTATAGAATCTGGTGTGACTTGTGAAGGGATGGAGTCTAGCCTGTCAATCAGGCTTGATGACCTCATTTGGAAGTGCCGCGCAGATAAAGATCTCACTGGAGGCCAGGCCAGATACAGGACTCCCTGTGAGCCGTTTCTGACAAAGAGTCTGATGGAGCAGCAGCCAGAGCCCTAGAGCTGGAGGAGCCACGGGGAGAGCCCTGCCTGCGCTGAGATGCCTCCACCGCCACTGGGTCCACAAGGCTTCCCAGCCACTGGCCTGTGAGCTTCCTGCATTCGGCGTCATTGCATGTATATTGTGAGTCTGAAGAGTAACTTACAGATTGGTATCAGGCATATGGGCTAATTAATATGCACTTGATCTGGACTGGGCTGCGATATTTTCTTAATATACAATTACTCGCTGAGCCCCGGTGGCATAGTGGTTGTGCGCGGGACTGCAGCCCACTGGGATGGCGGTTCAATTCCAGCTCCACGGAGCAAAGGCTGGGCCTCCTACTCCCACCACCTGAGGGCAGTGATGCCCCCCCCAAAAAAATCAAAATATACAATTATTCTTTATATAAAACCCTTTCCTATACACATATGAGTATCTATGAATTTGTCTCCTTAGTTAACCCAAACTAACACAGGTATAAATCTAGATATGTGTATATATATATATATATATATATATACATAAAGATAGGTATTTGTGTGTATATGTATACATATATGTAAATACAGCAAGGAAGCTCTACTTTAAAAAAAATAATTTTATTGAGGTCTCAACAAGTCTTATCACCATTCATCCATCCATCCATTGTGTCAAGCACATTTGTACATTTATTTGGGTCTCTACTTAACTCTTACCTCAGTACAAAAAAAGTTGTTCTAATAGTGTGGCACTGTATGATACCATCCCTAGGCTGAAGACAAATGTGTGAATAAAAAAATGTGGTGAAGAAAGCTGATGGCTTCCAACTATCAAAAGACATAGCCTCAAAAAAAAAAAAAAAAAAGACAGCCTCTGGGGTTTTACAGCAGCCATCCAGAAGGGAAGCAACAAAGCCCACATGGAAGAAGCACAGCAGCCTGTGTGATCATGAGGGGTCAACGGGATCAGGTATCAGAAGTTCCAAGCAACCA